>JAJHUR010097739.1:2495-12681 GCA_027495735.1 Lutjanus campechanus
CAGTGTTATTCTCTGAGGTTTTGCAGTTAAATATAGCTGGTTGAAAAATGATAATGATATATGTAGAGAACTATAATGAAGGTCACAGATTCTTGAATGCTTTCAGACTCAACAACAGTGTTTATACAGCACACTAATTCTATTGTTCCTATAAAAAACGATAATACAGTCTAGGATGGAGCATAGGGAGCATTTACTACACTGTAAAAAGAAAGCACTAAATATTTTATTACAGCAGAGAGCCTTTAGATAAAGTTAATGAAGGTGCTTATGAGTCATAATATTATTCATGTATTAAATTAATTCATTGTAACACATTGGCGTAATTACTGTAAACAAAAACAATGAATGAAGGACGAGGTTATTGCTGTTTTCTCACAGAGCCGTTTATCTCAATGCCAGATGGATGAAGCAATGAAAGATGATGGACAAATTACTTTAAACATGTTTTAGTAGAGCCAAAAAACAAAGGGGAAGTATGCATGTAGGTGGGTTGGTTTGATTTGGAAAAACATCAAACCTTTGAAGGGGACAGTTCACTCCAAAATGAAAAATTCAGATTTTTGCCCTGGTCTGTGGTGCTATTTATCCATCTGATTTTTTTTTCCTGTGGATTGCAGAATCTTGGCGATATCACCAGTAGAGATGTCTGCTTTCTCTCCAATATAATGGGACTACATGGTACTTGGCTTCATTTGAAAAATTCAACCCCCCACTCCCCAAAAAGATCCACACACCTTGTTGTGGGTTGTTTCATGTAGGAACTATTACCTCTCTAGCAGAAAGACAGTAGTTCCTGCATGAAACTGCTCACAACAAGGTGGATACGATTTTTGGAAGGAGACTGATTTTGTGTTTTCAAATGTATTTTTTGGTGCTTTGTGCACCACAAGCTGAGTGTCATTTAGTCCCATTGTATTAGAGAGAAGGCAGACATCTCTACAACAGGTATCTCCAAAACTCTGCAACTCACACCAGAACTATCTGGATGGATAAACAGCACTACAGTCCAGAGGGAAAATATTCATTTTTGATTGTGGGACAGGGAATTATTGTCTTACACCAATGCAGCACAATACCTTTGATAAATCATTATAATGCTGAAAATGTGGGACAAAGCACCATTTAAACTATGATGTTATCTAGTGGGACCATATTTTCTTACCTTTCTTTCCAGCCTGGTCATCACAGTTCTCAAAGGTGCACGGCCCCCAGGCGCCCCACGGCGACACCTCACAGTCGATGGGACAGGGGATTTGGCACAGCTGTGACCTGTTGGGAATCGGACCCTCACACAGCTTGTTTTCCACTGGGCGCGAAGCTGTGCACATGAGCGAAAAGAGGAACGCAAAATAAGCAGCAGCTTCACTTTGATCCTATTCTGGTTTGTCTTTATGTGAGGGATCCTTTTTTTTTTTTTTTACCAGCATTACAATCAACAGGAACAAGGGACACAATAATGCTTATTTACTTTTATTCCTGGCAGCAGAGTCCCGATAGAGAATAGATGAGAACCACAGTGGAAAAAAACAAAACATGCCTGTGAAGTAGACACTATTATCCCTTTCTTTTGTTTATCGCCTCCCTGTTAGCATGTCAGAATGATAAATTAGCAATGATTATCTCGTGCAGCGCCTTGCTAGAAACATTAAACATTGTGGAGCTCTGCCCACTGACTCTCAACACAGACAGGAGAGAGGAAGCAACAATACAGCACTAAAGGTGTAAGAGAACTGACAATGTCTTGGCTCATGTTTACTCCATGAGGTGTAATTTGGCACCTACTTTCCTCAGTCGTGCCATGTTGGCTTTAGAAAAGTCTTTTTCATGATACAACTGGTAAGTCCATGCCTGTGTGAACTCCCACTGAGGAACTTTGTGGAAATAAAAAGGAGAGATGCTATCGCCATGCAGGGCACAGCTCTGTGACAACTGTGCAGAATACATTGCTACATGTCTGCTGAACCGTGCCACGATAAACAAATCTGATGTGTGGAATTTCTGAGGATACGGCTCGTATGCATTTATGCATGCACATACAGTATGCATGCGGGTGTCAGTGTCATTTCAATGTGGTGTTGCTGTTGTTTTCCAGAGCCGTGCATTCTTGGTTTCTTCACTTTTTGAGTCTTTATTCGATACTAGAAAGTGGAGACCGAGAAGAAATATGAGGACAGAGAAAGAGAAAGACAAGAGCCCCTGGTCAAACTAAATCCCAGAAAGTTGGGCCCTACTGATATAATATGACATTTTGGAAAATTCCGGTATTTGCTTTCTTGCCAAGAGTTAGATGACAAGATTGAGGCCACTCTCAAGTCTGTGTGAAATCAAATTACCTGTCAGCAGTTGGTTTGCTTAGCTTAGCATGAAGACTGGAAACAGTGGGAAACAGCTAGCATGGTTCTCTAAAAAAACAAGGCTGTACCAACGTCAGTGTTATGTTTACATTTGAAGATTCAAGGTTTTTGAATGAAGGTGAGAATGTCTGTTTTCATATTTAATGTCAACGTACCATGTCTCCAACAAAATTGGAGACATTCTCAGAGTCTTTTTTTACATGAGTCGATTTTTTGTTATTGTGTTTGTATAAATATAATTCATAGTGCTATTAGTTTAAGTTTATACACGTGCGTGCCTCCCTTTGTGTGCCACAAACAAACAGTTTTTTCACAGTGAAAATGTTGTTTTTGAACAGTTAAACGTATAGATAGTTAAATAAAACATGTTCAACTGTCTCTTCAATAAATTTAGACTTTTGGACTTTACAACACTCTGGAGTTATTGGAAATGTTTGGAAGAGCTGAAAAGAACCCTGTGCAGCCACCACTTGAATTCTACAAATACTAATAATATAAGCAAACCCTAAACTTTATCTGAAACTGTGCAGAAATACATAGTTTAAACAGAATGAATAGATGTGCCAAAAAACAAAACTTAAACTGTGCAGCATTCAAATATTGATTTAGAATTCAAGTGTCAACAAACAGTGTGAATAAAGCTTCAAACCATATTGTGCAGCCCTACTACAAAGGTAACAAAATCCACCCAGAAACACTTTTCAAGGTCTCCAGTTGACACGTTTTATTTTGTTTGTTTAAAAGTTTAGATGACTGAGTGCCGATTTAGGAAGCTGGCAAATGATTGAGGGTTGCACAGGAAAACCCACATCCTGTTGTAGGATTTGTGATTAGTCTCATAATGGCGTTAAACATTAAAAATTTCTTGAGAATCAAATTCACCTGTTTGCAGATAAGGCAGGTCACCTTATTTTTCCCTCGAGGTCCAAAGAAGTAAAAGTTGATCCATTTTTCCCAAAACAACCTTTTCTCCCCAACCATAGTGTTTTTTTCTGTGGTGGTGGTTTTCATTTCACTTCCACACTAACATGTCCATCTAATTTTAGCTAACACACAGCATTAACATCAGATTGTTAATTCCTGACGTAGGTGTGAGCTGTCTATAGTTGCTATGCAACCAGTAGTGTACTACAAACTGTCATTTCTAACTTGGCAGACCCTTTTTTTTTGGGGGGGGGGGGACAGTTTGACACAGTAGCCAAGTAGTGTGTTTCATGTAGGCTATTGAAATTAAAATCTTGACATGAAATGATTAAAATATAATGCATGCATTTCATGTGGTTAGAAGGCTGCACAAAATATTTCTGAGAACCAAAACAAAAACAACATTTTGTGGTTTTAGGGGGGGTTATGCGCATCTACATATTTTACCTTTGGACAGAGTGAGGCCAGCTGTTTTCACTACTCCCAGTCTTGGTGCTAAGCTAACTGGCTGTAGCTTCATATTTAACAGACAGATTTGAACGCGGTATCTTGTCTAACTCTCATCTGGAAAACGAATAAATCTATTTCCCAAAATATCAACCTGTTTCTTTAAACCACCGGTTCAACAGGACACCACCTCTATGCTTCCAGGTCGTCCTTGATGATAAAAGTGAGTTCTGCTCACTCAGCAGACAGGTTCAACCCCCCGCCTGCAGCTCCACACTCTGACTGACACTTCTAAACCCTTTTCCTTTTCCCAGCTACACACACACAGAGCAAACATGTACAGCTGTGGATCCAATTTCAATTTAAAAAGCACATTCAATGCTAATGAATAACTGGTATATAACAGCATTAAAATGTAGAAAGATTTTATTATAGTGAGACAGACTAAAAGCTAGGGTAGGCAGTATAGTTTTGGCATCACTGGGCAAAAGTTCCATAATAACCTTTAGGCTTAATGTAATTCAAGTGGTCAATCAAACTACCTTTCTCCAGAATTGCTCAGGCTACGTTCACACTGCGAACTCTACTGCTCAATTCTAATTGAATACTCAGATCTGATTGTTTTGTTTGGTTGTTTACACTGTATTTGAAATGTGCCCAAAATCTGTTCTTTTAACTAAAAATCTGTCAGCAGAGCTTTTTTAAAGGTATAAAAGTCACATGGATTCAGATATGACTGTTCACACATGGTGTTAATACCATCATTAACAAAACAGGTCAGAGTAAAAAAAGTAACATTTGGGCCACCTTTGCCTGCAGAGTGAACGTAGCTTTAGTGTTAGTCGATTGCTGTGTCTCATTCCCAGGTCATCAAATATGGACGTTTTGGGAACGAACAATCAGCTATCTTGCCAACCTGTGATTGGTCCTCGGCCCCCAATCAGGAGATTTTCAAAAGCTTGCAAAGAAGTCGAGAGGAGGAGCAGAGGCCTACTGTAGTTTTCTCTCAGACCACTTGAGAGTTTGTAGAAAAGGTTGTCGTAAGCAACTGGACTTGGTAGAGTTCTTGAAGACATTTCACCTCTAAGCCAAGAGGCTTCTTCAGTTCTTCTTGGATTAGAGGCCAAATGTCTTCAATAACTCCAGTTGCCTACAACAACCTTTTCTATGAATACCATGAGCTGGATGATTGAGAATCTTCACAGACATTATGCTTAAAGGTTATTATAGAGCTCTTGCCGAATGATGCCAAAAAATACGCTGCCTATCCTTGTTCTAGAAGAAGCTGAAACCAAAAAATCTTAACTAAAACGGCGGTGTTATTTTGTTTGCCAAAAATCATTTTGAAGAGTTGAATTTCAAAAGGAGGTATTAACCACTTGAATAATTTAACACTGAAAAACTATTGGCATGAAAGTGAAACACAATAGTGAGGATGAAAAAATACAGCGATCTTTTGGGTCCTATTTTACAAAACATTGTAACAGATGATATAATATCAGTTAATTTTTCTCAAATCAATTTCTCCTCTCTGGAATGAGTGTCTCGTGTTGTTTTCATCTTCTGTAATCAACTCATGACACTGCAGTGCTCCATGAACACCTGTCAGTGTAAGCAGTATTTGTTTCATTTTAATCTGATGCTGCTGGAGAAAAGTGAACGACTGAATTGGTAGCATCTGTTGTGGTGTCTGTTTGGGATATTACAAAGTTCTCCCTGCCCAGGAGAAAATACACCTTTGGTGAAAACTGGCGTTCAGTCTTACAGTAAGACATCAGACGTGACATGAAAGTTTAAAAAATATATAAGACTTTTCTCTACAAAGTACAAGGACGGACTGATCTCAACTTTTTCAAGTATTGAGTGATAAATTTCAAATACATTGGATATTTAGTGATTCACACACGCAAAAAAAAAACTCTCTTCACATGTTCAACCTGAGGCACTTTATTTCCTGTATTCCAACTGTTCCTACAAGACATCTGAGAGCTTAAAGTCTCACATAGTCGGGAGAGCTGGATCATAATTCCCTTAGAACTGTACACGGGAAGGCAAGTGGGGCTTTTGAAATGCAAAATGGTTAATTCCTCTTACAAATACACTGAAAGTCAAATACCGAGTTTGCTGAGCCACTGTTAATCCACGTCTTATTGGGGGAAATACACTGACTTCAATCTTTCAACATCAATCCATTTGGGAATACAAAATTGAGGACCAACAGAACATCTCTGTGTGATGTGGAAAGGAAAAAAAAAAACTTTCTCTATATCCTGCTTCTCTATTAGTCTATTTTATAGAGCGCTCCCCATTGAGTTCATTTTTCTATTGTGTTGAACTGACAACGGAGGAAAAAATCCCTCATGCGAGTGTGGCTTACTGTCTGCAGTGGTGGAAAATGTCTCACATCTCACTATCCATATTCTGTTTGTGGTGGAACAAAGTTTTTCTTACAGTCCCTTCAAAGCTTCAACTCTTTTGCCCATTTTTTATGGGCGAATACAGAACTTTGTTGTAATACTACTTGTCCCTTTGTTGGACTTGGCTACAATATTGAACACTGCATAAAGATCAGCAGGGCTCGTAACTCTGTTGAAATATGTATGTTGTGTACATTTAACATCATCATAAATATAAAGCACCCCAAAAATTGGGGGACATTCAGAGTATTGTTAAAATCAATACTTAGACTATTGATATATGTTTTGTGATCCATTGTTATGTACAAAGAGGAGATTAAATCAAGGAAAGAGGAAAAGATAGGAAAAGAGAGGAAAGGAGAAATGAAGGGAGGAGAGGAGGGATGAGGAGAGGAAGCAAGTAGTCAAAAGGAAAGGAGAGGGGATGTGAGGAGAGGGAGGGAAACAAAGATAGGTTAGAGAGGAGGTGAAGAAAAATTAGGAGTCCATGAAAGAGGAAAGGTAAATAGGAATAGAGGAGAGAAGAGAACAGTAAACAAAGATCAAGGAGATAAGAGACAAGAGGAGAAGATGAGACAAGAAGAGAAGAAACAAGATGATAGGGAAGGAGACAGGGATACAGGTTAGGATTTGGGAAGGAAAAGAAGGAAGAAGAGCACAATATGAGAGGAGAGGAAACAAGGATAGAGGGTAGGAGAGATGAGGACAGGAGAGTGGAAGAGAGGAGAGATGAGAAAAGGAGCTGAAACAATGATAGATAGAGGACAGGAGAAGAGAAGAAAAAACATAAAAATCAGAGGTGGAAACAAAGAAAAAAGAGGAAAGAAGAGGAAATAGATATAGAGAGACAGAGGAGAGGGGAACATGATTGAAAGAAGCAAAGAGAGAGGACATGAGAGGAGAGGAGACAAGGAGAGGGAATAGAAGAAATGAGGAGAGAAGAGAAGATGGGGTAAGAGGAGAGGATCGCATAGGAGATGAGTGGCAACACAAATAGAGAAAAAAGAGAGGAGAGGAAAGAAAAAATGATGGAAGGAACTCTGTCCGTCCTTAGGAGAGGAGGTGAGAGCATAGGAGGAATGAGTAAAGGAAAGGAAAAAAAGATAAAGGAAAGGAAAGGGAAGGAAAGGAAAGGGGAGGGGAGATGAAAAGAGGAAAGGAAACAAAGATACAGTTGAGGAGAAGAAAAATTTGATGTAAAAGAAAGGGGAAAGCAGAGGAAAGGAAAGGACAGCAGACGGGAGAAGATTAGATTAGGACAAGAGAGGAAAGGACATGAAACAAATGAGGAGAGGAGACAGGGGTACAAGTTAGAAAGAATGAGAAGAAGTACGATGCACAGAAAAGGAGAGGAAACAAGGATAGAGGACAGAAGAAATGAGGGGAGGAGACTGGAAGAGGGGGAGATGAGTAGAAGGAACAAGGAGAGGAGAGGCTAAGAGAGAAGAAGAGGGATGAGGAGAGGAAACAATGATAAAGGAGAGGAGAAATGATAAGAGGAGAGAAGATGCCAGATGAGGAAAGAAAAGGACAGTAGAAGGGGAATAGAGGGCAGGAGAGGAGACAAAGAAAGATGTTAAGAGAGGAGATGAGATGAGAAGGAACAGGGAGGGGAGAAAGGAAAGGATACAAGAATAGAGGAGACATGAAACAAGGATAGATGTAATGAGCGGAAAGGTAACAAGAACAAAAAGAGGGAAAGAGAAGAAACAATGAGAAAGGAAGAGTAGAGGACAGGACAGGAAGTAAAGACAGGGTTGAGGTAACAAGGACAGAGGAGTAGAAAGAGAGGAGAATGAGACCGGAAGAGTAGAGGAGACAGGAGGTAAATACAGGGTTGAGGTAACAAGGACAGAGGAGTAGAAAGAGGAGAATGAGACCGGAAGAGTAGAGGAGACAGGAGGTAAAGACAGGGTTGAGGTAACAAGGACAGAGGAGTAGAAAGAGGAGAATGAGACCGGAAGAGTAGAGGAGACAGGAAGAAAGGACAGAGTAGAGGAAACAGGGACACAGTAGAGGAGACTGACACTGTGAACGTCAAGTGTAGAGAAAGGGGAAGAGGAAAAAAGGAGACCCGGGAGGCATAAAGCAGACGGAGAGGCCGGGGCTTCGTTATCAGCGTGACTAAAAACACCTACCTGTAATCTGGAAGGTGATGGAGAGGAGAGGGGGGACACTAGGCTTCTGCTGTCTTTGGGTCTGACCCGCTGCAATTACAGGGGAGATAGCGCTATTAGCTACGCGCACACCGGGGAGACAGAGGCACTATCAAACAAACACAGAGACTAACGGGAAACAGCACACAAGAGACAGGCAGAGACTATTGCAACAGCAGGAGAGGCCAGAGAGAACTGCACCTCACATCCCGAGCTTGTTTACAATTAAATGCTTTAAGAACACGATTAAATCTGTCTTTTATTATCTTTGTTTTGAGCGATAGCACAAGATAAGTTTTCTTTGTGGTTCATTTATTTTGACCCACGCTTTATGATCAAAAGCGCACATGGACTTCTGGTGACCATGTCATGTGATCGGATTTTGGCGTTTGGGGATCAAAAGAAATCTGATTGCAGACTTTTTAACTTTAGAGCGACTTATCTGTCATAATTTAACTTGTTGCTTCATAGCAGCTAATTAACTCTGCTGAGTGCAAGCGTCAGGCCAGATTATACATTGCCTTTTTAAGCTTTCAAGGCATTTAAAGGAATAATTTGACATTTTATGCTCATTTTCTGTCTTTCCAAGATTGAGATAAAAAGATTGATATTACTCTCATGTCTATGTGTCAAGTGTGGAGCTGGAGTTAGGATGTCGTTAGCCTAGCTTAGCAGAAAATTGAAAGCAGTGGAAGCCCTGTATAAAGGACAGCTACAGCTGAATTAAATTGTTTGCTCAACCAACCCATTCTCCACTTGCTCCTTGGCAAAAAATCATCTGTGGCTATATGAGATGCACCAGGCTTTTGACGTAGTATAAAGCGGGAGAAAGTACGTATATGGAGGAGGTGGAGTGGATGGGCAGCTCAAACAAACACAGGACTTCCACCCAGGAGACCTGGGTTCATATCTCATGTGATGTTTGAAGGTACATGGCATCACATGACTTGTGTTATACTTTCTTTAATCTTGCAAGTCGCTTTATTGATGTCATGTGACGTACGTAACGTAACGTAACATACTCACTGTAACCCCAAATATGCCTTTATCCTAAACCTACCCAAGTAGTTTTGGTGCCTAAACCTTCCCAAGCTGCTACTGTTTCTACTGCTTTCTGGCTGTTCTTCAGACAGCTGCTAAGGGTACCTTGTCCATCAGTATGAGACGTCGAGGGGCGTGACAAAATGTCAGTATGTGACAAGTTGAGTTGACTTAACCTGTACAAAAAATTGTAAAATATCAGTTTGTGATTTTAGGAGTTATGAGTTGGAACTGTCCTGACAGCAAAGTGTAGTGACTGTGTGGAGCATTTTAAACTCTTGTTGTCACAGTGAGGTTGCCAGGTTTGGTGCTAGTGTGCCTCGACAGAAACCAGAATCTGTCTGGCAACCCACGCTCAGAGTGCAAGATTAACTTTTTTTTTGTCAACCGGCCAAATGGCTAAAGAATGTTCAAATTTTGGGAGCCTGGTGAATGAAGCAAATCTACCAGCCACTTGCATATGTTACCAGCATCTGGCTGGTGCTAATTGTGTGCCATGCCCACACTGTAGCTGGAGACTCTGCACAGACACACTTGTACATGGATGAAGAAAACTTTATTGGTCAAGAAATAGCTCTACCAGTAACCACCACTAGAACCACAAATTGTTGCTTCTACTTTTGACCTCATGTACCGATTTAATAAACAACACATAAAGTCAGACAGTTTAAAGGATGTTGGGAGGCATATTTTTGAATTTCAGACACAGCCAGGCTAGCTGTTTGCCAATCTTAATGCTAATCTATGCTAACCAGGTCCTTGCTACAGTTCTTTAGTTAAGACACAGACATGAGACTGATATCGATTTTCTCGTATAACTTTCAGAGAGGAAGCAAATATTTTT
>JAJHUR010097740.1:0-25779 GCA_027495735.1 Lutjanus campechanus
CAGTTTATGAGACAATGGGCTGCTGGGTACAGATGAACGAAAAGTCCCCTTCTGCCAAATAGCAAAAGAAAAACACACACCCAGTATTTTTTTTTCTTTTGACATATTTTTCAACCATATCTGAAAGGTCAACCATAACTTTAAAAGGCTGCTGTTGGTTTAAAACTACACCAGATTTAAATTTATTAGTAGTAGTGAAGTAATTTTAATATCTCATCAACTTTCTATTGAACTGTGATCAGACATCCCGACTTTTGCATGATCAATCTGACTTTCCAAAGAGAAAAGCTAATAACACTTCAAACAGAGGCTCTGGATTAGAGGCACCCTGACCAGTTGGGCCCCTGTGCCGGTGTCTGGTAGGCCCCTTTGATAATTCATCCATGACCTTAACTATTGACAGTAATCCTTTTCTAACTTAAGAGTTAATTATCATGCATCTGCTGAATACTGCTGAATATTTTCATGCTGCATCGAGTTTCAATAGTTATCCCTAAGGTTTGAGAGTTTAGAGGCGCCATCATCATTGTATAAACATTTACACTCCGCTTTGGTTGAGCTCAATGGATTCTCATTACAGGTTTTTTAAAGGAATAGTCTGGCAGTTTGGGAAATAAATTTATTTGCATTCTGGTTAGATGAAAAGATTAATACTGCTCACGTATCTGTCTTTTAGATAAGAAGTTAAAGCCAGCAGCAGGTTAGCTTAGCATCAACAACAAAATCTAGGTAACAACAACAAAATCTGCCTGCCAGTACCTGTAAAGTTCATACATCAACAGGTTATATTTCCTGGGGTTTGTCCATACAAAAAACCAAGTGTAAAGGCCTTTTTACACCAGATGTCTTCTTTTTCATGCAAACAATTCACACATCAGTAATATTTTTGAAGCTGTATGCAGCCAACACAGTCTTTCTCACCAATGACGGAATTTCACTGAGAAATATTGCAGCTTTTAGTTCTTTAAGTGTGCACTGTGCACAGCTGGAGCTATTTACACATCATATCTTACCTACAGCTTGTGGATGCTCCGGGTAAATCTACTCTCTTTGACTCCTCAGCTTCTTCAAACTTGGTGCCATCCTGAAACACATCATGGAGCAGCTGTGGTACAGTTTCAGGTCCTTAACCAGGCAGTAAAACTTACCAAGTTCTCTTACTCAATATTGGGTGTACCCAAGTATGTCGCTTTTTTTCTTTTACGACTCAAAACAGAGAAAAAAACTCCTCATCACTACTGCTGCTGTTTGAAGCAGTAGTGATTTTGTGATGGAGCTCAGATTAAAAACGAATATTCGTCATTTGGCCATTTTATGGGGTTTATGTGTTGGATTATTTCTTGGCTGTGAGCAGTAACTTTCTGCATCTGTCTGTCTGTCTGCGTTGGTTGCCTAATGACTAGTGATGCCAGGAGGTGGATTTTAATACCTTCAAACTAGAGGTGTCGATATACCAACATTTAAAATCATGATTATCTGACATTTGTTGTGATCTGTCTGGGTTCTGTACCAAACAAATGTTTGCTTATATCTGGAGAACAAGATTTTTAGGCCAGGGCGTCTCTGCAGCATCACAGAACTTCACTATAATGATGTTTTCTCACATATTTTTCCTTTTTCAAAAAATTGCGATCTGGTTCTGGTTCTGCGATTTGGATATTGCACATAATATTGCGATTAATCGTGCAGCCCTAATTTCTAACCATTATGCGTAATTAAGTAATTATGTGTAAATGTACTTTTTATATGCTTTTGTACAGTTATGGTTACAGACCGTCTCTCCATCTGCCTACACTTGTACTAAGTAATTCATTTGCCAAAGATTAGACCAAATGGACAATAAACAAAGTTAAAGATTAATTCTCCTGATAGAAAAATGTAACCTAAATTTTGACAAAGATATCGCAATATTGTTATCATAAATTCTTTTGGTCAGACCCATACAAGATGATTGTGTCCAGTCTTTTTAAGATAACCTGAGCAAAACCGACCTGTAGCCTTATAGTATTTAAATGACAGAATGCAAATAAGTATATTTCCCCAAACTGCTCCTTTAAGGCAAGTCGACTTCATTTACATTATACAAATACATTATATAAAACAAGCTACTTTAAAATCCTGCTTTTACAGTTGGTTTCCTGACAGTTGGTTTCCTGACTAATATCCTGACTAATGCCTACGAAAAACCTTGCTACGAATGACTAATATCTGGCAGTGAAAACTGAGTTTTCATGTTTTAGGCTTACTTACTTACTGACTGCTGCTGTAAGCTACCTGGAGTTGTTTTTTTTCTGATCTTTTCCATCTATTTTCTATGTGTTTCCCCTCCCCTGCAGGCTGGTTTAACAGTGCGTGCGGTCCAGAAGTATCTGCTCGGCACAGACATGACTCTGTTCACCACGGAGCACATGGACGGCGGCGCGCCCACCCAGCCATACCCCTCCAATTCACCAGTAGGCGGCACCACTGAGACCACAGAAACCTACCAGAGCCCACCATTCACTGAGAACAACGCAGCACCCACATACCAGGTTCCCATTTATTAGACAAGACAGACCTGATGGTGGAAAATGAAGGTCAGGAGAGGAAAGTGATAGAAAATTGCTTCCTGTGATGTTAAACCTGCAGTTGTTTATGTGTTGATCTGGGCTGAGTTTTCAATAAAAAATGGCCTCTCCTTCTTTATTTCCTCCTCTTCCCTTTCCTTCCTTAACATTCCAGCTTTATCTGCACTTTTCTAGACCTGTATGTCAAACTCAATTTCCTACTAGCATCCTCAGATCAGAGCAGATGAGAGAAAAAGAAAACAAGATGAGGAAATGTAGAAGAAGAGGCCACTTTGCAGTATTAGCACTATTTTGAAGAAGAAAGAAAAGAGATGAAGGGATCAACAAGTGAGCGACTCCACCTCAAAGCAGTATTAGATGACTAAAAATAGTGCAGAAGGCACTCACATAGAGCACCTTCATCTTATTCTTTTCATTCACTGAAGTGTCAAAAATCCCCTTTCATGCCAAACAGTACGGGGAATGTTTTCTTTTAGCTACAGTACAGTCCGGTCTTTCCTCCATCTTTCCCTGCTGCAGTTAGAAGTAATCATGTGTATTGAATCTGCATGTTTCCAAACTTAGAGATCAACTAAGTGCCATACTGTACTGCGTGTCTCAGACAGTGACTTAATTTAGTAGATTTCCACATGCTGTAAACATAAAACAAACACAAAAAAAAAAAAGACGACAATGTTCTGTGACCAAGTGCAATATCTCACATTCTTATGTAGGTCTGTAGGTAGGTATATACTGTACTGTAGGTAGGATAGTTACCATCAGATTAGACCAGTTGTAGGCACTGTCTCAAATTACATACTAGTCTTTGAATTGTACTAACAAATCTCAGGCAAATTTCCAAATTAAAAAATGTTGGTCTGACTGGTGAAGTTTGTAAGATATTGAAAGGTACTGTATATTGAACAGATCCTGAGAGAACTTTTCATCCACAAAAGCTTGTTGACAGTTTAAATAAAACAAGTACTGGTCAAGAAGATTTTATATCATCTTTTCAAGTATTTTGCTGTATGGTCTTCCTTGATGTAGTGGAGTCATTATTATGTAACAGTGTCGCAAAATATTCCTCAAGTACATTGCCACGATAGCTGAATCTGTATTATCCTGGTTCATTCATGTACAAGGGCCAGTTTTCTCCTGTTGATTTCTTGTAAGATTTAGTGGGGAAACTTTAATCCACAGTGAATCACTTTACATTATATTTCTGTGTCAGACATGATGGATTATTGAATGGACCTACTGGGCACAGGCCAAAGGGGTCAGGGGCCGGCCACTGGGCCAGAACCTTTATTTGTTGTGACTTTTAACATTTATTGTTGGAAAGCCAATCAAAGGGATGTAGAATGACTGAAATGTGTACAAAATGACCACAACAACAACAAAGAGACACCAAACGATTACAAAGAGACACAAAGCAACTACATAAAGATGCAAAACAACTACAAGATACACAAAACAGCTTCAAAGATACACAAACTGATTACTTGAAATGACCACAATGACGTGCAGACAACATCAAAGAGACACGAAATGACCACAAAGAGACACATGACAACAAAGAGACACAAAGCAACTACAAAAAGATGCATAACAACTACAAGATACACAAAACAATAACAGACACAAAACAGCTTCAAAGATACAGAAACTGATTACTTGAAATGACCACAGACATGCAGACAACATCAAAGAGACACATGACAACAAAGAGACATAAAAAGACCACAAACCGATCGCTAAAAGACTCAAAATGACCACAAAGAGAAAAAGCAACCACATGTTTTTGTGGCCATCACTTGAAGTTGTTTTTTGTCTCTTTTAGTCCTGGAGTCTTGCTTTTAGGAGGGGTGAGGGGACTTTCAGATGTCTGTGCCCTTGACCCGTTGTCTCATAATCCGTCCATGGTACCAGGGAATGTATGCAGTGTGTTATTTGAGACAGTGTCCTATGTTGACTGTTGTGCGTATAAAGTGGGGCGACTGGGGAGATTCTGGGTAAGTCAGGTCTGTTTATGTTTACGTTTTAGAAGCTGCCAAACTGCCCTGTGTTCTTATTGCTGTCTTCTGATTACCACGTTACTACTCTGTTGTTAATGTCTATAGGATTTTATGTAATCACAAAGCGGGGGAGGGGGTGACAGAAGAGCTTTTATTCAGTGAGGGAGGATTAAGTGCTGTCTCAGGCAAAAGAAAAACCTGTTTGTGGGATGTTAAGGATCGCTAGCTGGCTAATTCATTGATCCTGCAATCCTGCCATCGAAGGAGGGAGGGGGTCAGAAGTTGTTGCCATGGTGACAGGCACAGGGTTGCGTGGATGTGGGTCACTAAAAGGGCCCTGATGTAAATAGTAACCATGCCAACCATGTCGATGTGTTGCAGTGTCTGTGTCGTGGTTCACGTACACTCGCCATCAGCGAATCTGTAGTTTTGGTGCGTGAGAGTGTGCGTGTGTTAGCATGCATGAGAGACGTGTGGGTCTTGTGTGAAAATGTGCGAGTGTGTGTGTACTTGATTAAATCTTGTGGTGCATAAAAATTATTTTCTTGAATATGTGTTTGTCAAAGTTTTAATGCAGAGGAGGAAATCAGAGGAGGACGTCTGTTACACCACTGAATCATTTCCCCAAAAGAAAATATATTATCAGTGTCCCTGTCGAGATATCTAAATTACAGAGTAAGAAACTAAGATTTTTTTCTTTTGATGAACAGAGCCAAATATAATAGTGATATAATTGACCTGTAGAATGCCTTGCCTGCTATTCTAACTGATCCTGAGTAAACAGCGCCCTCTGCAGACCAGATGTGGAACTGCAGCAGCAGGACAACCAGGGCTCTCAGTTTTTTAAAGTAATCATGATAATGCATGAAATTGTTGTATAGAACTCGTCATATATTGAATACTATGTAATTCTTAAGTTGACTCTGAGAAGTTTGCAAAGTGAGATTCGACAGCCATCGGTGCAGCTGGCTGGTGTTATATTAATCACAGTTTACTGTTAGAATGGCGCCCATACACCCAAACAAGTCTTTGTTTCTTCAGGGCTGTTATCTCAGCCTCATGATCTTGTGGGTCACATGTGCACATGCACTAGTGTGTACATATCTCAAAGCTCCAGGGTGGAAGTGTACCAGAATGCTGACTGCAAACTCACATTTTATGTAATTTAAACTGTAAAAGAAGAAATCTAAATGTGACCCCAAGCATCTGGGGCCTTGAGCTAGACTGACACAAAGAAAAGGCTCTATGATCCAGTTTCAATCCCAAGAAGTGTATAATTAGAGTGAAAAAGTTATCTAAGCTAAGACATGTAATGACTCACAAAGAAACAGTGCAGATGGGTATAGCTGTAAAGAAGTCAGCCCTGATTCTGGATGCAGCATTAAGGCAAACGGAGATGAGGCCAGATTCTGTTTGTCCTCATTCCAGCACCTAAAAAGATTAAAATAATTTCAAAGTGGTCTCGTAAAGACAAGACCACCCAGTTTAGGATTTACCTATGAGCATGATTTTTCTTACATTTTATTCCCCAGACTCTCTGTCAGCGAGTGCATATATAAGTAGGTAGATGTTATAAATGGAGGGATAACACAGCAGTGTTAACCTTTCAGGATTTGGGTTTGACAAAGGGTGCAACATGGCTTGGTGCTGGAGTGTTATTGGGTGGGATTTCAGGTACCTGGGGTATGGTTTGGTGCAGTTAAAGGACTATTCTTGGTGGGTTTCTCATTTTGTAGCCCATTACCTACTAGTTGCGTGAGCATTACGGCCAATTAACTCCTACCACTTCACGATTAAGAAACTTTGATACCATATTAAAGTTACAATACTTATTATTCAATGATATTTTCATTTAATCAAACCCCATTTTAGATATTATTTATGGTTATTTGATGCGTCTTCATTCTGCAATTGCTACTTCATGTAGTAGTTGTGATTGCTGGTTGCAGGGTCCACTACTCTTGCTCTGAATTCAAATAACAGTAATAAATTAAGCCTGCTACAAGGAGTTTTTAACAGGTTATGAAACAGTCTGAATTTAATACTGATGCCTTTACATGACCTCCATAAGCAAACGAGACCATCCTGCTATTTCTGAGTAGTTATTCTAAACGGTTGCCACCAGGTTAGATTCTCCATGAAATCAAATGTGTTAACATTTTCCCAGGCAAAGGTACTGTAAGTAGTAGACTAACTAGTTAAAAAGAAGCAGGAGGATTTTTTATTTTTATTTGATGTTATATTTTTTTGGTATTTACAGTGGAAACACTACCACTTCTGTCCACAGGGGCTTCCAAAGTCAACAAAATATGAACGCTCCTTGCAGTTGCTTTAAGTCTAATTTCATTCGTGGAGGAAATAAATTTAAAATATTATGGCATGCTTTGGAAAATGTCAGTAATAAGGTTACGTATGAACAAGTATACTAAAATCTGAAAAACTGCCAGTATAGTCCTTTAAATCTTGGGTATTGTTGGGCTGCTGCTAACCTGTTAACCGTGGTCAGTGAGGCTGTGTTTTTGGTGGTGGTCTTAGGTACTACTGGGGTACTGTTAGCTAGTTTGGGGTACTGTCAGGTCAGGTTGTATTATTGTTCTCAGTGCTTCAGTCTCTTCTTCAGTCAGTGTGGTAAATAAAAATAATAATACAAGCATTCTCTATGTTTTGTGCTCTGGCCCATGTACACTACCGTGGTATTGGTTGATTGTAAAATTCAGTACGTTATTGAAGTAAATGGAACCTGTGTGTGATGCTGTCTAGGGTCTGGTTTGTCCTGTAATACTGAAATTTAAAAAAAATGATATTAACAATGATTATTTATTAACTAGAATGCACTCTTTGTTGGAAATACTTTGTTTGACCACTCTTAAAGGTGCCGTCGGCACCGAAATCAAAGTTATATGTGATCATGCTGTCATTTTGTTAGACTGAGATAATAAAAGGTGATGATTTGTAGTGACAGCTGGTGCCATCAGTTGTGTGGTTTCCAGTATAAAACATTGCATGGATGTTACAATATCTCCCCCCATAATATTGATAATAAAAACTAAACCCCCATCGACCAATAATCAAGTAAACATTGATTTTGTAGCGTGCTACCCCTTTAACATGTTTCTTCTGAGTTTCCTGTTCTGAAGGTGTTTGACCTCTTCAGTGTAAAAACGCTGTGTACAGAGATGTGTGTCACTGTCTATTACCTGAATGTCTCTGGACTGCAGTCTGACCGTCACTCCAATAAAAAAGAAAACATGTTTTTTTGACTGCCTGTTTCTGTCCCTGATTTTCATGTGTCAAGTTTTGTATTATTTTTCAAGTGGTTACAATCAATAATTTTTTATAATGTAACAATGTGACAATATAAAAGGGGTGGCTTGTAGTGATAAACCTACAGAGAATTATCACCTGAATTTACCCTCAGCTTTACTGGGCTTCTTAGCATCTTTCAGCTGTCTGGCTGCAATTACACAGTTTTGGTTCACTCTCAATGCTCTCATGGTGTTGTTTTTGACCCCAGCACGCAGCTGTTTTCAGTGAAAACGCTCTAAAAACCCAGTGTACACACCCTGCTCACCACAAACATCAGACAGACACAGGTAGCAACTACCTAGGGGAGCACCTAGCAGCTAAAGAACCAGATATATCCCAAGATATATCCCTGAGGAGTTGGTAGAGCCCAAAACAGAGCTGAAGGAAGAATATAGGACTTAACATTTGCCAAGCAGCCAAAAGGATTAAATGAATGATAATGTAACTGTAACTGCAAATAAGCAACTGCTTGCAAGTATGTGTTTATAGTTCATTTTACACTGAAGTGGACAAAAATTTTGTGGGTTCAAATTCTGTTCAATGAAAAGACTTGGGATGGTCAGTTAAAATGAACGCATTACAGTCCTCTGCAGAAAATCATAATCCCAGTTATTAGCCAAAGCTGAGTTAAATATTGTTACTACATATATTAATGTGGATTACTATTCAATATTTAAGGCACCACAGTACAGTATACATCAGAAAAAGTGAAAACTGAATAAGCTCAGTAGAAGGTTTGAATGCAAAACAAACAAAAAAAACTAGACACACAGCCATAAGCAGTGACGAATAGGGTCCAAGCAGATTGAGAGCATTTTGATGCTTGTAAGAAACAAGTTGGCAAGTGGAACTTAGCCACATGAGGATTCAAACCCTTGACCTTTGGATCCTCAGAGACGGTAACTTACAGACAGCACTGCTAGGGAGATGTGGTTTCCAAACACTTTCTTACAAGTTTAGGGAATCACATGAGATGTGCAAAACTGGGGCTTTTTTTTTTAAATCCGTTGGTGATAAAATTATGAAAATATTTTTCAAATATTTTGGTGGCGTTTGATCAAACACTGAACAGAAAAGTGAAGAACAAATTACAGCACTATCCATTATATGGACTTAGATTAATTTACCCTAACAACAAAAGTCAGTGTTTCACCCCAGTTAGGGACATGGATTTGTCCCCAATTGGTCTGAAATGTGCTTTAAAAGAAAGCTAAGTCAAATATATTCTCACAGCTCCAACAAATATACAGGGATGCACAGTGCTGACAGAAACAGTTTTATTGAAGCCAGACAGAAAAAACAGGAAGCTGCTGTATGATGTATTGACAAACACTATATACACACACACTCATTCAGACACACACTCACATACACACAGGACGAAAGCACACCCAGGTGGGCAGCGGTGCAAGCTGAGGGTCCTGAGAGAGAAGATGAACAGATTGTGTACAGGATGTAACCAGTGCCTCCAAAACACACAGAGTAAACATGCCCAGTGTGTGAAAGCTGGAATTCAAATGGAGGCAGAGTGTCAGAGTGACATGTTTTGTGTAACAATGTTATTTTGTGTTGCAAGCACTGTGATCGCACAAGGAATTTCTTCATGGTAAATTATTATAACAGAATGTATGTGCTACTACCATGATTTTCAAAGTGGGGGCCAGAAGGGGGTACCAGGGGGGCCTCAGTAGGGAAACTGTAGAGAATGCTACTTTTTTTGAAGTTTTATTTTTATTATATAATATAATTTATAATGCATGTTATTTAAAATTTAAATATTATTGCATTAATAAAAATAAAGAAACATATTCAGAAGTTTTGTTTGGTTGCCTAATATTTGCTGTAGTACTGTAAATGGGTTTTTGAAGATATCTTACAAGGAGGCCCTGGCCATAAGCTAATGCTAATTGGGGGGGCCTTGGCATGGAAAAGTTTGGGGACCCCTGCCCTAATAAAACCAGGAGACTTAATGGCATAGTTTGGATTATTTGAAGTGGGGTTGTATGAGGTACTTATCCATAGTAAGTGTATAGATGGCAATGAACTGCTGTGGATGGGGTGAGTTATATAAGCCAAATATTGCTCTCTCCAAACCAACCAAACTCCACAGGCAAAATCAGTAATTTTACCTTACAGAACACAGGAGCTGCTGGTCTATTACTGCCTCAATCTGTTAGTTTGTTTGCATTATTGTGTGACTTCCATGAAGAAGAACTCACCCTTTAAAACACCAAAGTCACATAATAACACGAACAAACTAACAGATCAAGGCAGTAGTAGACCATCAGCTCCTGTGTTCTGTAAGGTAAAATGACAGATTTCACTAATAAAGTTTGGTTGGTTTGGAGAGAGCATGATATTTAACCTATATAACGGCGGCTTTCGATCAGAAAAGGCACAAAATTCTATAGTACACACTTAAACTGATACATATTTCTAGGTGGACCTTTTTAAGTGGTAAAAATACACTTTGGTTCTGACCCTGTCCACAGCTGTTCATTGAATAGCTTTCGTGCTGGTACTCTGCTTCTCCACACTTGGGGGGGGGGGGGGGGGGGGTTAACCACCATCTACTGTAGTTAATACACCAATTATTGATATGTGCCTCATACGACTCTACATCAAATAATCAGAGTTATCCCTGTTTTTGTCTCATTTTACCATGGATCCTTAAAAAGAGTAGACAAAACTGTGGAAAAGATGCAAAGATGACATTTAGGTTCCACACCATGGCTCTGATATACCAATCGATCAGTCACCAAATCAACCAAATCTAAAAGGTTTCTGACTGTGAACCTGCTTTCCTGAAGCAGCTTACTTTCAGTCACTCACCCCCTGCATGATGCCTCTCAGTGAACAGTCCATTCACTCAAAACACTAAACTGGTCTTCTTCTGCATGAAGCAACAAACAATTGAAAGGAAATAAAAAGCTACACTTAAATAAATATGGTGCTGAACAGCAGAACCGAACAGGTTTGTGTTTATTTCGTTATTTAACCAAGCAGCCCTGTGCTGGGGAATTATACATGGTCAACTTTGATGTTAACAAAATACATTTTGTCATTTGTCTGTTAAATTGAAACCACAAAGCAAGGTAAAAAATGTTAACTATACCATTTTTTGTATTAGGGAGCAATGCATTCAGTCAAACCTTCAGCTCGTCTCTCCTCTTTCTTCATTAAATAAGTTGACAGTCCTGCTTAGACCAGTGCCAGCTGGAGACGTCCTCAAAGGATGTGAGTGGAAATGGAGTTGAAATGGAGCAACTGTGTGTGTAAACCGTGAAACCATTCACATAACCCTATCAACAGAACTCTCGTAGCAAGTAAAAACCACCGAAACCATCTCAAATTCAAATTCGTTATTAGATATAAGCCCCAAATTCCACTGGCTTGTGATCACACTGAACACAGCTGCTGTTCTCCACACTGGTTGCTGCAGGGCTCTGACGGGGCTGCAGGGGGCAACTGAAAATTTGCCCCAAAATGCAAAGAGCGAAGGGAAAAACGAGGGGCTAGCTGATGATACGGCTAATTGACTGCAATGAAGGAAACTCTTCATTCTCCCTGATGTGCAGGGTCTTGTGGGAGTTGAAGTCTTTGGGGGCAAGTACCTGTCTGCAAGTGGGGCACACCTGGCAGTCCAGCTCAGCTGCTGCGTTAGCCACTGTGGTCGGTGTCTGCCAGGCGTTCTTCTTGTTTTTGTTTTTCTTTCCTCCTCCAGCGCCTGACTGCTTCTCCATCGCCTTGCAGTCTCCATGGGCAGTCAGGAGCTCTTGCTGCTTGCCCGTGTCCGGCAAGAGCACCAGGAGCTCATTGAAGATGCGGTTAAAGTCATCTCCAAGCAGGTCCTTACAGCTGCGGTGGTACTGGGCTGCTGATATCACACCCTGGGAACACAGAGAGAGGGTTAGGAGAGCAGAGTCTGGATGCCATTATGCTATCAGCACATTACCATTTACCAGGGGCTTCTATCATATTTGTTTTTGTCTCCACATTTAAATACTAATGTATATCGGCAAGTTGTTCATACCATTATACAGAAGTAATGTTATGACTGCTTATGTACGTTTGAAAAAGTACACAATTCCATATGTAAATATTTGTGATTAAAAGATGGGAAAACAAAACTCTCAGAATCAGAATTTGGATTACAGGGTTCCTACACGTTTTTCCTTTCAAAATTCGATACTTCTCCAGACTTCTCTGTAAATTTTTCTGACCATATTTGATATCTTGGTACAAATAGCTAGAACAGTGGTTACCAAACTAGGGGTGGGCCCCCTTGGGGATGACCAGGGAATTTAGAGCATAAGTAAGTTAGATGAATATGATTTATATAGGGGAAATAAACGAGTTTGCTGATGCTATGATGCTAACCTTTATTTCACTAAAATTCAACTTGAATCCTTTTATGACTGATTGTGGGGTGGGGGGGTTGTGAACTTTTTTTGGTCTTCTGAAGGGGGGCATGCCAGAAAAAAGTTTAAGGAACCACTGACCTAGAAGTTTATTTAGTAAATAAATGGTTTTAAAAATCCAACATGTATGCTGCATTCTGACTATGTTTACCATTCACATAGTGGTAAACACTTTGGCTTTGCTGGAAAAACACATATTGCTTGGATGGTCACTTTATCTTTAGAAATTCTGATTTTTTAATTCATTTTAGAAAACAGAATAGGGATAATAGTCTGAAAAAACAAATACCTTCCATACTCTTCTTTTTTTCCATAATTATCCAGACCTGGATTTACTAAAATCAAATTCTGCAATGCATAGGAACCCTGGGGTTATTATGTGGTCAGTACCTGTCTGAACTGTGCAGAGTAGTTTTTGAACTCGTTGAACTTTGACTCATCGTTGTTGAGGTACTTTCTAATAGACTGGATCAGCTCCAGGTTCCTTTTATGGAAGTCGTCTGGCACCAGATAACCACTGCTCGACACCTTGGGGGGTCTGGGAAATTAAAAACAAAACAAAACAAAACAAAACACATTCAGCCACTGAGTACCTAAAAAGACCAACATAAATAAATTAAAAGGAGATTGTGTATAGAAAGTGATATGGCCTCACGGGATGACTGCAGAAGGAGTAGGCTCCACCACGTTGCAGTTAAGGGGGATCCCAGTGAATCCTGGGGGAGGTTTGGTGGTTGAAATTCCCAGGCCGGGTGGAGGTGGGGGTAGAGTGGAGGATGGCGCAGGAGCTGAGGCCTTCATTGGGAAGGAGCTCTTGAAGCCTGAGACATAAAAACAGTGTGATCTGATACATCTACTGCAGCAGGACGACCTCAAAAAACGGACCTCCTCGCACTTAAGTTAATATGTAAGGCATTAGGCATGACTTGTCAGAGTAAAAGAAAACAAATCTGGGCAACAGGAAGAAACCTTGGAGATCATTTGAGTCAGCGATCAATACAGCTGACAGTGACGACCAGACAGCTGTAAATTCAGCAAACACACCCCCCGACACAGACGTATTTAAGCCTTAATATCGACAAGACAGGAACTTTCAAAACTGCCACACAGACGAGAAGTGAAATTAGCTTTTGAGACTCCAATTTGTTATGGAAATGCTTATTGACTTTGTATTTTGAGAGATACGTTGGAATATTTCCAATTCACTCGTGGTAAGGCTGCCTGACAGCTCCTTTCAGCCATTAAAGCAGGAGTTCAGTCAGCTTCTACAAACAAGTCAATGTCAGTCAAATCATCGGTAATGATGTCGTCTTGTCAAGGCCATAAACTTGAGCCTAGTGCACACCAGAGGATTTCTTTTTCTTGAGACCAGCCTTGAATTGGGAACACCCCTGCAACTGTCCACAGGGACAAATTGAAACAAAATCTGCCCAATTATCCTCCTGGTGTGGAGCCACCATTAATGTCACTCTATGTTGTATGTTATATATGAATGACACATTCACATATAGGAACATCCCCCTGTAATCATTTATTCATGCTATGCAAGAGAGAATATAAGAGGAAAAGAAAATGTAAAAAAATAAATAAATAAATAAATAAATGATGCCGTATTGTGGTACAGTACCTGGTGGTGGGTTCTTGGTCATGAGAGCAGGGAACTCCTCCTCTTGTTCGAGAGGGTCGTCTGAGTTGGGATGTGGGGTTACTACAACTGCCTCCTTAATAAGGGGCGGCGATTTCTCAGGGTGGCCATTAGCCAATCCACTTGTCAGTGCCGCTGTCACAGCACCAGAAAGAGGTTTGTTCCAAGTTTTCTCAGGGACGTTCTCCTTCTGGGCTGCCGTTTCCACTGAGATTGCGCTTACAGGTTGTGTCATCCCTGATGCTGAAGATGCAGACGTGGAGGGAGTGGCCGTGTTCTTCTGCTGTTTTTTCTTCTTGCTGGCTTTGGAGGTAGGAGGATCAGGGTTGTGGTTCGCTTTTGGAGGGTTGGAGGTCACAGTGGGAGGTTTGCTGTTGCCTCCTTTAACGGTGAGCAGAGAGGAGATATCCAACATGGTGGGCACCGAGCGGAACTCCTGCTGCGTCATTCCTCCGCTCTCATCATCAGAAGACGGAGGAGACCGGGTGGATGCCGTTTTTCCATTGTCCCCTACTTTCTTTTTCCTCCGGGATGATGACGAGGTTGAGGAGGAAAGGAGCTGAGGACCAGAGGATGCAGTTGAGAGCGGAGGGGGAGGTCTGGAGGAAGGAGGGGGATGAGTGGTGGTTTTAACTACGGAAGTATGGTTGGACCAAGCGGAGTTGCTGCCAGCTGCAGTTTTAAGTGGCCGGATTTTCGACACGAGAGCTGGGAAATCCTCCTCTTGGAAGGAAGAAGTCTTCTTTGGTTGGGAGGAGTATGCTGGGGTCATGGGGGATGTAACGGCAACAGTTGAGAGGCTAGGGAAGTCATCTTCCTTTAAAGCCGCACGGGCTGCTGTTACCGCCACAGGAGCTGGCTTTACACTGGAGAGAGACAAAATAACAGCAGTGATTATACATTTCAGCACAACATGGCCTGTGATAAGGGTTGCAGTTTGTACGGTGTGTGAAAGGTTACATGGATGTGGCAGCTGTGGCCCCTAAAGCTGGGAAGTCGTCTTCTTCTGGATCAGTGCTCTTCATTGTTCTTACTGTGAAAGAGGTGATGAGAAAAACATGTCAGCACAGTGAGTGACTCCCTGCTTCTGCAATACGTGCATCAGCCCTTACAACTAACAGTGATTCTTGTTTTTGTTTTTTTTGTGATGTGAGCTAATTAATTTAATTCAAATTACCAGGATCAATGGCAACACAATGGCTTGAAAATATATTTTTTATCATTCTCCTTTTTTCACCTGGAGGTTTGCTTGGTGGTTTGATTTGTCCGGTCCTGTTTCGGGGCTCTTCTGGTTCTGTTCTCTCCGTCCTCTCCTCTCTGCTGTGTTTGGGAGCACTCCTCTCCTGGGCAGCCGCTCTCTCCTCCTGTCTACGCATCGCCAGGGATGCCCTCCTAGCAGCTGCCATCTCCCTGTCCTCTTCCTCTCTGCATGGACAAGGCCACATTTTTTTTGTATGGTTTGAACACATCACAAAGGCACTAGAGAAGGTTTCAGAGGCCACATATCAACAAAAACTGTCACACAGTGACAGTATGAGGTTGTAGGACACTGTTGTGACAATGTCATGCAGCCATTCATTAAATCTTTTCCATGTTCACTTCTCAGCTACGGCACCAGATGCTCTGCAAACCGGTTAACAGGCTCATAATAGCGTCCATTTTCTAATTTAGACTCACCGAGAGTACCTCCAGCTCTTCTGGCCTCCCTGAGGCCTTCCTCCTCTTGCTCCCCGACTGCTACGCATCTCCTCGTAGTCCTCACCTGTCACCAAACCTAAGTCCACACACACACGTTTTATTCACATTCAAACTACAGTTATATCAACAAGATCAGTCATCTCTTTCACACACGCACAGACAACATCCTCACCAACCTTCATTTCTCCTCTGTTGTCTCGGGGCGTAGTTAAACTGCAGATCAATGTGGCGGTTCTGTCGAGCCTCTGCCCGGTTCTTGCTGTGTGCTGCAGCCTTGTGGGCCTTGTAGTCGATCTCAGTGCGGAATGCATGTGTAAACTGTTCTGTGGCACAGCGACCTTCCTCACACAGATAGTGACTCTCTCTGAAGTGCTCACTCAGATACTGATAATCACTGTTGGTCACAGGGTTAAAAATAAAATGTAAACTGTTTTTGTTTTTTGTAAACAGCAAAAAAAATAGTGATTTTACGTAATGACAAAAATGATCCATAAAAAGAAGAACTACGTGATCGTATGTGGTTTGGAATGGTTATACACACCTGTAGTATTCCTGGGAACCATCTGCATCACAGAAATGGCAAAAGTAGTGGTCCCTTCGCAAGTGTTTAAGCAGCTCATCATTATCAAGGTAACGGTCATCGCAGAACTTGCAGAGCGGGTGTCCTCTGTGGCTGGTGTCATCTGGGTCTCCATGTGCTCTGTGACGTGCCAGCTCCTTACGGTTGTACCACTTGCGCTCATGGGAGAAGATCTGGTGAGAGAGGTAAAGGTTAAAGAACAAATCTCTGACACATTCCACCTGGCTACTTCATGCCACCAAATATACACACAATATTCACAATGATGTTTATATTTAACGAACATAATCTCGACATACAGTAAGTCCTCCATATATTCCAATAAGTAGTTTCTACTTTATTCGTTAGCCTGTGCTTCAGTGTTTGGACATTTTAGACATAGAACTGACCACACCGCCAAGAGAGTTATAGACCGCTGCAAAACCACTGGTGCCGGGAACAATGAGATGGATCAATATTTACTAATGATTAGGAAATGTCAATATAAAAACAACTTTTCCTTCCGTAGTGTCCTCTGATGCATGATAAACACTTTCAGCTGTTCATGGTAAGCTTGACAATGATATGGTTTCTCTTTCAATCAGTAACAGGATTAGCAACATTTATTCTAAAACCAGATCAACACTGTGCTCATTTTTGCTTGACTTAATATAACTGAAAAAGGCGTTACATCGTGCAAGATCTTCTGAAATCAACTTGTGTTTCAATCTATGGTCATGTACGCCTCTAAAGGAGAATTATTTGGTGCCCTCAGGTGGTCCAAAAAGTAAATGCATACTGTGACCACATGAATTTTAATACCACACTACTTCCAATATTGCAAGAACATTCAATTATACTTGCCCCAAACTTTGATTCTTAGTTTTCTGTCACTGACATTTCACCATAGCTATTATTGTCAGTTTTCAGACATTGATGTGGCCTAACTACTTACTACTAATTAATCTTAGTTATAAGTTACTACCATTTATAACTGGCAAAAGGGGTCTGTGTTGTAAAGGGTAAGACAGTGGATGGTAAAAAAAAAAAAGTCAAGGTAAAAAGTACACTGTAAAATAAAATCATACAGGAATTTAGTGGATTAACTCATCTTTTCTCAGTAACTTAATGTAAAGTACAAGTTTTACTTCTTCAAGTTAATTAAACTTTTCTTTTCTAGTATTAATTTTCAGAACACTTCAGAATATAAATTGTTATCACTTCTAATGGTGAGATGAATGAATGCACTGTACATAGTTCAATCAATTAAATTAAGTTTCTAAATTAACATGATCAGCATATGAGCTTAATATCTTAAGCTTAGAAAACATTTACAACTGAATGAATATCAAGTTTATTTGATGAGAAAATTTCATTTTGAATCATTACAAAATTAGCCAACTTGTCTTTTTAAATTCAGTCAACTTAAATTTTTAAATTAAAACAAATGTTTTATTTTACAGTGCATTACCAAGCCTTAGTGTATGAATCTTGTAATTTGATATATTAATTTGATATGCCAAATGAAATCGTAGACTAAAATATGCTCACAGTGGTAAAATGTTGGTAATCCTTAACAAATATATGATGAAGCTGACAGGTATGAATGCTGCTGATCACGAAGACAAAGTAAGCTAAGTAAACAATGACATCTGAAGCTTAACGGTGCAGTCAATATGGGCTCACTACTCGTCAAGCAACAGATCACTGTTGCCCTTTTTATCGAATGTGTTGTAACAGTTTATTAAAAATGTATAAGGTCTTAACAACGTAATTAATAATCTAATTATGAACCTTTTATCAATCATTTGTGAGGCTGGTCTAATTGTAAAGTGGTATCAACTCATTAGTATGCAGTAACTGGATCTTGCCAAATACCTTGCACACATCAATGTAAAATGTAATGTTAAAACTGTGTTATATCTTGTGTTTAATTGTTTATTCATAGTTCATAAAGTTTTACAGCCTAATTAATAACCTAATTATTAAACATTTATGAAGTCATTCTAAGGGTCTCATTGCAAAGTCATAGCATCAGTTCTATAACTGGTCATGCAAACAACAGGTAGTGTCCAGTCTGACCAGTTAAATCTCTGGGCTGGATCTCTGTGGTACTGGGAGTGACCAATTACTGACACGCCCCTGGATCTCCTGGTTAATGATGACTGTACCTTGAGATGCTTTGTGCAGAGCTTGCAACAGAAGAGTTCATGCTGTTTCCTCATGTGTTGCTCGAGCTCCTCAAACTTGGAAAAGACCTTAGGCTCTGAACAGCGGAGGCACTCTGGCAACAGCAGATGCCTGAGAAAACACACACACACACACCGAGAGAAAATTAAATCAGGGTCAAGTTAGAGCAAACACACAATGAAATGCTACAGTCAGGATTAAAACCATACCAAATGAGCTCCTGATAACATGACTCTTCTTCTTGTGTGTACTTGACTTTGTTGCTTTGAGTAATCAAAAAATTATATTAATAGTTATTTCAGTTTAGTTGACTAAAGAGTTCATAAAGACTCTCTCTTGTTGGAGCAAATGGTTATTGTGTGATTTCTATTATTGGTTATCAAAGACAATGCCCTGCATCTGTACCTGGCTGCTATGCATTTGCACATGCAAGACAAACACTTAGGTCAACACACCTTTTTTTTTAACTACCTTTGTAAGTTGGAGACAGAAGCAGTAAACAGCATGAAACTGTGCTTTGCTATCACAAGAAGACAACACTGGACATTTTTCCTAATTTACCAGGCTACTTTCTGTCACACTTTTTCTATCTGTGGTTGTATCTTTCCACCATGATTAACTGATGAGATTACTGCATGCTGAGAAGACAAGAGGTGCTTTTCCAACCGTACAGCCTGCATGTATAAATTGCCATTTACAAGTTTACATCATTATCAAAGAGATGTGGTCAATGGTTGGGCTGACTGATGATGCCATTGCACTTGAGTTTATTATTCTAGAGCATTGATATCATCGTCCATCATAGTGTTTCAATGTGGACATCATCATATGCCAAGTTGGTAGACATTGGCAAAACTTAATGTGGTCTCTATAGGGTATGTAGTGGGGGGAGCACATATAAGTAAATTTATATGTAACAACTGAGCTTAGGCAGGAGTTAACTTTGGATTTAAGTATTTTGGACACATAGATGCATCATTCCTGAGTAATCATCTGTAATGATCTTCTTTGCATTGTTTGCCTATCCGAAACTTCTCGATTTGGGTTGGGTGTTGTCCAAAAACTTTACATACCAGTACCACTATTACCACTTTGGCTTTGATACAACTTTCTGAACGATACTTTTTTCTATACCAATTTAACAAAATTCATTTCAACAAAATAAAAATTACATTGTGCATTATGGTACAATAATTCACTTTAAAAGGACAAAGCTGTTCAAAGGCCTGGGAACAGCAGGAGAATTTTTTTTCTAATCGCTTTACTCAACCTGGATAAGTGGACTAAAATGAAGAAACTTATGGAATATCAGTATAGTACTGAATTATACAAAAAATATGAATAACTATCAAAACTCCTCAGGGATTGGAATTTGGTATCGAATGACAAGGCATTTTTTGATATTTGACAGTACAGAAGAAATTTGATTGGTACCATAATAGTAACAAAGTTCAATACCCAGGCCTATTCATCATTCACTTACACACATGCAAGAACTCTGTCAGACACAAACGTATAAGTGACAGGAAATCGGCCTCTTTTTTTTAACCATAAATCTAGCCATGTCAGCCTGGTTTCTATTCCCTTAATCCCTCACCCTGGTTATGGCTACTTTTTCAAGAGCCTGGTAGGAAAAAATTAACAGACAGTCTCCACTGACTGTAGCTGCTGAGACCATCAAATTGGTTGAAAATTGGAGAGTTAAAATTTTTAGCAGTCTACGGACAAAAGAATCACAAGAATGGAGAATGGAGAAGAACAGTACCTGTACTGGGCATAGATCTTCTCATCACAGAAATAGATATCATGCTTCTTCTCACAGGGGAACTGCTGGTAGGGCAGACACGAGAAGGCCTCCAGTTTTTTCACAAACACCACCTGAGAAAGACATGATGGTAAGAATGTAAAAACTGCTTATCAATTCATACAACACACTCGTTAGGACAAGTTGAGGGACAAAAGTGTTTGTTGCAGTGTTGAAACTATTATTTACAATCTTTATATTCTGAGGCAGGTTTTGGTTTGACAGTTTAGTAAAACTGAACATTTTTAGGAGATGGAAATTCTGCTTTTTTATTGTTACCTGGGATGTAGTAATAAATCAGATATTGCGTAATTGCAATACTGATGGATGCATTGTTTTTGTTTTGCATTTATAAATACATAATTCAAACATTCATTGCCAGAGACAATTCATGTCATTTCTTGCATGTGAAACGTTCTGGTAGAATCTAGAGCAGTAAGTAAGTAGTTCATACATGATGAAACTGCTCACAATAAGATCTCTGGATTAACTTAAGCAAACAAAAAACAAAGCCGAAATTAGCCAGATGGACACACGGCACAAAAGGCCAGAGGAAAAATATGTATTTTTGATTCTGAGGTGACCTGTTCCTATAACTTGAAAGGAAAAATTAATTTAATATAAATGAAAATACATTATTTATTAAAGTTTTTTTTTCACGACCTAAATCTTCTCATATTTTTAAAAGATATATTTAATACATGTTAATATCGTTGACTTTTTTGTAATACCTTGAGTTTTTGGTATAATTGAATCCCAAATAGTTACCACTCCTCTCAGAGATCTTATGTAATGTCATAGGTAGCATATGGAATTGTGGGAAGGCATTACAACACCCAGCTACTATAGAAGATAATATATATAACACCCACTAAAAGCTCTGTCAAATTATAAAGTTCAAAATCTTTTAACAATAGAAACATCCAGTTGAGATAGTTGTTGATAGTGAACTTTATACATTTCACATCCCATCCCTAAAGTTGACAGGGAGCGTTAGTTTCGAAGGGAGTGCTAGGCCCTTACTGGTATCAGACCGTCCAGCTGAGCTGACAAGTTGGCTGAAGTCCATTTAGCTATCTACTCCTATCTGAGAGGAACGATTTCAACTTAGAAGCGGTGACTGACAGACTGACAGGCCAGGTACCTTTCAAAACGGTCAAGCGTGTAAATACACCGCAATGGGAATTAGCAAGCTACCCCACTACTGACCCAATAAGGTTAACGTGCTCACGCTGGTTTGTTTGAGAGGTGACAGCTGATATGTTCTGCTGTCTTAAAAGCATTGACAGTTCACTAAATCACAGACTCATTGTCGAATTAAGTAAAGGGGGATGAGGCCCCGTTGATTAGCACACTGTCAACTGCTTCGCGAAGGCCAACCTGTTACCGAAGTCCACCTGCCTTAAGGTAGACGCTAACTAGCTAACCAACATAGATGGACTCGCTAATGTTAACGTTAGCTACCTCAGCTAAGCTAATGGCAGCGAGAGAAAAGTAGTCTTGGCAGTTGGTATACACCGTAGGCTGCTATGTCACATTTACCACCAATGTTTTTCATTCATTATGAACCTTGCTAAGATTTTAATGTACAAATATCTGCTTATTTTTCTACATTAAAACTACCAGAGCCATGCGGCCTAGTTAGCACCACCAGGCGCCATCCCGGAGCCACACTAGTAAAGAAGGCGCACCTTGTCAAGCTCCTCCCGGCAGACGGCGCAGTACTTCTGGTCGCACAGCACCCTCATCTTGGTGGAGCAGCGGTAACAAACCGGGTGGTCGCATTTTCCTAAGGCGAAGATATCTACTTCCTGGCAGCATAGGACGCAGTGCTTCTCTGCTTCTTTTGTGGTTGTTGAGTCCATGGCGGTGAGAAGGCACAACTCACTTTAATATTATTTGTTGTGAAGGAGAGCCCCACAGCCGTTCAAGTGCTTACGTAATTATGAAAGTCTGAGCTACTGCCGTGTCACGGAAGTGTCGTACATCTGATCTGTATAGCATGTGGATGTACGCTGGAGCCTCCGGTGTGTTGCTGCCTACACCTATCACACAAGTGTCTATCTGCGCGTGCGAACAGGACTGCTCCACGTGCGTATATCCCGTGGTGTGAGCTGGACGCCGGGCTGATCAGTCTATAGACTGAGCAGTCTAAAGGCCTATTTAGCCATTGATTAGATAAGGCCAGGTGTAAGAAAAGTAAAGAATGTCTTACCTGTAAACTGTAAAACAATGCATCTCTTTATTTAAATTTTCTCCATTTAATTAGTTTTCACATTTGAAAAAGAAACATACAAAAGTACAGAGGAAAAATGCACCTTTGTAATCAGAAGTAGCTTGTTGTCTAAATAAACACAATGTTGTGTTTGACATCATTGGACAGTTCACACAAAAATCAAAAATACATCTTTTTCTTCTAGCTTGTAGTGTTGTTTAACCATCTAGACTGTTTTGGTGTGTTTCCGAGTTTTGGAGATATCAGTGACTTTCTCTCAAACCTAAGGGACTAAATAGCAATTGGCTTGCGGTGCTCCAAATGAAACAAAACAAAACAAAACAAAACAAAACAACAATTTTTTAAAAAACTCAACAGCAATGTCTCATGCAGGAACTACAGAAAAAAAATTAATTAACCATTCTATTGTTTGTATATGCACACATACATATATGTATACAATAATGTTACAATGTTAACAATTACTTATTTACACAAACAATTTTATATTTATATTTCATATTCATGTCCCAGGCTAGGCCTATTATTGCTCTATTCATTATTATTATTAGGCCTATTTTATATTTTCTATTATTTATATTTCATGCATATTGAATATTTTTATTGTAAATTATTGAAGAGTTTTAGAATCAGTATTTAATGTATGCATTAAGAGTGAAATACATATACCCATACAATATATATTTTTAACTACATGTCTAATACCTTAGTACAGTTCTCTGAAAAAAAAAGGCTAAGTAATTTTTTTTTTTTTTAAATTTTCTATCTTGTAAGAGCCGAGAAAAATTGAGAACTTCATATTATATAGGGAGCTTGGTTGGCAGGTTCCTTCAGTCCTCCAGGGGGGGCACTCTATGGAGAAGTGGACAGTCCAATGTGGACAAAATGGTGTCACAAATCTGCTCCCCAGGCTCAGCTAGAAACATGTTTGATTTCATGTCTGTGCTAATGAAACTCACATTACATCTTTCAGTGATGACTCTCTTGTTTCTGTTCAGTGTCGGATAATTTCTTGAGACCAGTAAATAACTGAGGGCACCTTGGAGGCAGCAGCTGTGCTGTGTAGACAGCTAGACTCTGCTGTCTCAACAGAATAAAAAAAAAGGTTTGCTCACACAGATCTGTCTGGTGGAGCAGCGCTGACTGTCTCCAGCCTTTATCTGCACTGAGGGAGTGTTTATCCTATTTATATGGAGTTTACTCCTATTTCTACAACCTGATGATCACCTGCAAAAGTAGGCCCTTAGTGACATCAGTTATAACAGTAATATGTAGTAAGTGAAAATGAAATCATCCATTTAATCATTTCAACAGGACATTAGGTGGAAATCAGGTGGCCTCAGTTCATTCCCTGATAATAACTTTCAGTAGAACGGAATATAACTGCTACATGTCCAAGTGACATCAGCGTTTTAGGAGATGAAGGGCCAGAGTTGGGAAGTAATCAAGTACAAATACTTTATTACTGTATTTGAGTAGACTTTTTTAGGTATCTGTACTTTACTTTTACTACTTATTTTTCTGACAACTTTTTACTTTTACTCCCTCAGTTTCAACACAAGTACCTGTACTTTATCCTCCTTACATTTTCAAAACAGGCTCATTATTTTAGTTTTAATGCATTTGAGGGGAATTATTGATTATTTTTATTTTCCATCATTGCACGCTGCCCCCTCAACATCGGGACTGATTTCAATCTAAAATGCTGCAATGATAATCATGGAAGACAGACATAACAAGCTGAAAAACAATGTAAAAGACATATCAAGACAAAAACCACATAAAATGTCTAACAAAATTAAAATAATGTAAAAAAAAAGCACAAGATGAAAATTATGTAAGAAATGAAAACAAAATAACAAGATGTAAAAATGCTGAAAAAACATAAAAGATGTAACAAAACGAAAATAACACAAACAAGGCAAGAGAGGAACACTAAACCGTGGAGAAAAGGCGAGGTTCAGTTAGCTTTGCACAGAAACAGCTGGTAGAAATGTCCTCCAGAGGGCTACTTTCTACTTTTATACTCTGAGTACATTTTAGAGCCTGTAGTTTTTCACATGACTTTGACTTGAGTAAAGACGTTGAATCCATACTTCTACTTTTACCAGTCTTTTTTTTATGCAAGCATCTGTCCTTCTGCTTGAGTAAACATGTGATGTGATGATTGTGAATCTATTTCAGGATATCCAACACTTTTTATCAGGAATTTTCAAAGAGAGACAAAGTAGCAAAATCACCTTTATTTTTATAGTATTTGCAGGATGAGGTCACCATTAAAGTTACAGTGTTATTGAGAAAGTGACAAATTTCCAGTAATGGGAGTCGTGGGAGCTGTAAGCAGTGATTAATGCAGTCAGTGCTTTAATGTAGTGAAGCATCCATGGTTGTGAAATGTCTCGCTAGCTAGCGTTTCTTTAAGTGGTTGTGGCTCAGTCCCATAACTCTGAAGGTGCAGCTGGCAATCTTCTCATAGAGAAGGAACATGAGGGCAGCAGTGAGCACCGTCTGCAGCAGCTTAGCTTCTAGGCCTTTAAACAGACCCAACATGCCATACTTCCTACAGAAGAAAACCAAGGTCAGAACATAATGAATATGTGGAAAAAGTACAAGTCTTTAACATTTACTCACACAGATGGTATATCGCGTATTGTCCTCTTTCACACACAAAATCTAAAGACCTGCATGGTTATAGGTATAAGAATAAATATAATGGTTAAAAAGATAATGGGCTTCGGACAAAAACCTCTTCAATAGGACTTATAATAGTAATTTAGGACTGGTCCACACTTGTCGTAGGAGTCATGCAGATAGTTTTTCTCTCGGGTGAAAAAAGTGGGCCTGAAATCATACAGTCTCAATCTGAATGAATTTGAAACTCAAGCTCAAACACATGGACACAAAACTGAAGGAAGCTTCTTGGTCAATATTCTGCAGCATAAACTGCAGGCAGACATCAAAGCTAGATACACAAAATAAGCCAAGCAAGGACACAACTGTATCATCATGAACCCATTTTCAGAGGTATTTCAGGCTATGACAGTGTGACAGAGTCTGATCGCCAGCTTGTGATTGTCCACCACAGCGTAATATCAGGTTGACTGATTCCATCTGAACGTGGCCTTAGGGTTGTTGATTTTCCTAATGATGAAATCTCATGCAAGTACTGGTGGCATTCAAATAAACTGAAATGGGCAATTTTGGAACAATTGTACAAGCAAACGTAAACACAGTAAAAAAAAGTATAAGATTTAGGATAAGAGTACGAAAATGTTATGCTTGATGCCAGTCGTTCAGAGTGCAAGAAAATCTGATTTGTTTCTCCCTTTAAGTTTGACTGTCCAGTTATTTGCATGTTA
>JAJHUR010097740.1:25799-37146 GCA_027495735.1 Lutjanus campechanus
AACTGCTACATGTCCAAGTGACATCAGCGTTTTAGGAGATGAAGGGCCAGAGTTGGGAAGTAATCAAGTACAAATACTTTATTACTGTATTTGAGTAGACTTTTTTAGGTATCTGTACTTTCCTTTTACTACTTATTTTTCTGACAACTTTTTACTTTTACTCCCTCAGTTTCAACACAAGTACCTGTACTTTATCCTCCTTACATTTTCAAAACAGGCTCATTATTTTAGTTTTAATGCATTTGAGGGGAATTATTGATTATTTTTATTTTCCATCATTGCACGCTGCCCCCTCAACATCGGGACTGATTTCAATCTAAAATGCTGCAATGATAACACAGAAATGATGATTCCCTGGTGTATCCATCAGTGCATATCATGGAAGACAGACATAACAAGCTGAAAACAATGTAAAAGACATATCAAGACAAAAACCACATAAAATGTCTAACAAAATTAAAATAATGTAAAAAAAACACAAGATGAAAATTATGTAAGAAATGAAAACAAAATAACAAGATGTAAAAATGCTGAAAAAACATAAAAGATGTAACAAAACGAAAATAACACAAACAAGGCAAGAGAGGAACACTAAACCGTGGAGAAAAGGCGAGGTTCAGTTAGCTTTGCACAGAAACAGCTGGTAGAAATGTCCTCCAGAGGGCTACTTTCTACTTTTATACTCTGAGTACATTTTAGAGCCTGTAGTTTTTCACATGACTCTGACTTGAGTAAAGATGTTGAATCCATACTTCTACTTTTACCAGTCTTTTTTTTATGCAAGCATCTGTCCTTCTGCTTGAGTAAACATGTGATGTGATGATTGTGAATCTATTTCAGGATATCCAACACTTTTTATCAGGAATTTTCAAAGAGAGACAAAGTAGCAAAATCACCTTTATTTTTATAGTATTTGCAGGATGAGGTCACCATTAAAGTTACAGTGTTATTGAGAAAGTGACAAATTTCCAGTAATGGGAGTCGTGGGAGCTGTAAGCAGTGATTAATGCAGTCAGTGCTTTAATGTAGTGAAGCATCCATGGTTGTGAAATGTCTCGCTAGCTAGCGTTTCTTTAAGTGGTTGTGGCTCAGTCCCATAACTCTGAAGGTGCAGCTGGCAATCTTCTCATAGAGAAGGAACATGAGGGCAGCAGTGAGCACCGTCTGCAGCAGCTTAGCTTCTAGGCCTTTAAACAGACCCAACATGCCATACTTCCTACAGAAGAAAACCAAGGTCAGAACATAATGAATATGTGGAAAAAGTACAAGTCTTTAACACTTACTCACACAGATGGTATATCACGTATTGTCCTCTTTCACACACAAAATCTAAAGACCTGCATGGTTATAGGTATAAGAATAAATATAATGGTTAAAAAGATAATGGGCTTCGGACAAAAACCTCTTCAATAGGACTTATAATAGTAATTTAGGACTGGTCCACACTTGTCGTAGGAGTCATGCAGATAGTTTTTCTCTCGGGTGAAAAAAGTGGGCCTGAAATCATACAGTCTCAATCTGAATGAATTTGAAACTCAAGCTCAAACACATGGACACAAAACTGAAGGAAGCTTCTTGGTCAATATTCTGCAGCATAAACTGCAGGCAGACATCAAAGCTAGATACACAAAATAAGCCAAGCAAGGACACAACTGTATCATCATGAACCCATTTTCAGAGGTATTTCAGGCTATGACAGTGTGACAGAGTCTGATCGCCAGCTTGTGATTGTCCACCACAGCGTAATATCAGGTTCCAGATCCCCAAAAGTCAAGAGTCTCTTTCAACTTTTCTGCCACACACTGCTGCCCTCTTTTGGCATCCCCCTGCGGGCCCCACCACTGCAGCGTAAATCCACCACCCCCATTCAAAATGAATGAGATGACTGGTGTTTTCACCACGGCGACTGATTCCATCTGAACGTGGCCTTAGGGTTGTTGATTTTCCTAATGATGAAATCTCATGCAAGTACTGGTGGCATTCAAATAAACTGAAATGGGCAATTTTGGAACAATTGTACAAGCAAACGTAAACACAGTAAAAAAAAGTATAAGATTTAGGATAAGAGTACGAAAATGTTATGCTTGATGCCAGTCGTTCAGAGTGCAAGAAAATCTGATTTGTTTCTCCCTTTAAGTTTGACTGTCCAGTTATTTGCATGTTATCAGGCCAGATTTGTGTGTTAACTCATCAGCAGTGGTTCTCTGGCAACAACATGAGCATACAGCAAGTTGTAAATCAGGTGATGGAGGTGTTTTCTGTAGTTATTCAATATCAGATCATGCTGACAAGTCATGTTCTAGGTTACTGTATGTGTCATTTTAAATGATGTAAAGGACTGTTTGAACTGGAGACATACCAGCTAAAAATGGTTGAAAATGAATGATTTAATTAATTTCTTGTCATTCAGATTACTTAAAAGCCAAAAACCAGTCTGGACACAGTCAACATCAGTTTATTATGCTTTTCACATTTTATAACAAATTACTCGTAATTCAAGTGCTTTAAGTGCTCCAAGAAAAAACACAATCATCACTGCATTGTGCACTCTATATAAAGACAGGGATTTAAATGAAGCCATAAAATTACACAAAATTAAAACTGCAACATTATTTTAAAACTGCAATATATAATGTGTATGTGTGTGCATGTGTGTGTCTGCACCCACCTGAATCTGTTGACCAGCAGACACTTGATAGTCCTTAGACTAGACAGTAGTTTTGACTTGTCTGTTGACTCGCTGAACTGACCAAACTGCAGTGATTTAAAAACAAACAAACATTTGCTCTTGAAGCTCTAATGTGTAGAATTATGTGTTTGATTACAGCGTCTTTAGTTATTCGGATGCCACAGACTTTAGAAAACTGGAAGGTGGGGTTTAAAAACAAATTTAAAAAAATGTAAGGAAACAACTTGTCTCTCATTTTGACTGTGTAAATCCACAGGTGCACACACAGAAAACCTACCCTAAGAACTGACTGTATAGTCTGCAGTGGGTACGTAACAGTCGTGGCAACAGCTTTGGCAACAGCACCGATGATGAAGACCTCGAGAGATGACAGCTTGAGGGGGAAAAAAAGAGGAAAACTTGTCACTTTTTTTGCAATAACATTAGCAGTATAACAGTCTGAGGAGTGTGCTTGTCTGATATACAGGGTTCAAATGTCTACATAATAATGATAACAATAAAACATAACATTTGTCTATAATTGTTCCACGAAAATGTTAAAATGTACATGGTATGAAATGAAGCACATGTTCAGCCAAAGTGCTTCTCTCATCTCTGTTAAAATACCACACAAGCATCATGTGAACAGAATCACCAAGTGTCTGCATATCAAGTACCCACTCGTCCATGTGATAGGATGACCTTAAGTAGCTTCCCTGAGCTTTACTTTTTCATTGGGTAGGCTATATGTGTGTTTTTCATTTATTTTATTGCCAAGATGTGGCACTTCTCTTTAACTGTGATATTTCTGTATTATTACTATAATTATTACATATAAATCAATTTGACAAGATTTCAATTATTTAAACACCCGTGTAATTGATGGAAGAAAGTTTTGAAATGTTAATTTTCTACACTTTATGTGAAGTAATCTGAGCTCATCTCCTCAGTGAATGCTGTCACTTCAGTGTTTTAATGAAATAGAATAGTAGAAAGGATATTGTAAATATTGTTTATTTACATGTAGTTGATGTTTTATATTTGTTACATTTCCAGTGATGTTCAAAATGTGCTTTCATTTTATATATGCTGTTACTGTCATTTTAAACACCTTTATTTTGCAAAAACCTGTAAAATATACCTATAGGGACCACTGCCACAAATGTTTATGTTTGTGCATAAAAGTTATATTCTTTATAGTTTTTTTTTTTTTAATTCTCAAATACGAATATTGAGGAATCACCTTAAAAACTGCATGTCAACTGGGTTCAACAATCACTATTGGCATTGCAAATAGCTAAAATGGCAAATATGCAAATCATTTGTTAAAGACATCAGCAAAATGTCAAAAATAAAAATTGTGCAATGACTAATAAAAACATAATACAGTAATTTTCACCTCAAATTTCAAATTTTTGTATCCTCCTTGTATTCCTCCCTCATCTCACTCACCTCCCTGGGAACTCCTCTCCTCAGCTGTCTCTTCAGGCCCTCATAAATCATGAACTGAATGGCGGGGTTCAGCACCAGCAGCAGGGACGGGAAGGTGCCGTTCCAGAGTGCTCCCACTCCCTCATCGCGGATGATCTGTGCAAATGCATCTGCAAAAAAAAAAAGAAGAGCAAAATAGCCATTATTGAAAAAGGATAGCAACACAGACATCCTAACCCAACAGCATGCAAGTATGGCACTAGATGTCAAATATTGTATCTGGTGAAGAATCAGAATAACTTATGAGAACATATAAGCATGATCAGACAATGACCATTCACCCTGAATGCCAGAGTAGCTGGTGGGCCGTATGTCAGCACTGCGAAAGCTGGAACCTTGGAGCTTCAGTCTGGTATTGACCACCCACAACGGAGTGGTAACAAGTACGTTTACAACACCTAGAGACAAGGATGCAGACGACAATCAATACTGCAAACAAAGCAAACACTGTCTTGTCCAGAGTCAATAAAACAAGGCTTTTTATGATCTGAGTTTATGACACTTACCTGCAGCAATGCCTATGATTAAGTCAGTGCTGGGTGCTGACTGCTTTCCCTGCAGCCAGCTGGCTTTGAGGCTGTGGAAGCAGTAGAAGTAGACGAAGTTGGAGCAGCACAGACTGCAGATGACCGGGAACCAACCTCTGTATGGAGCCAGTCTGGAGGGAGGACAGCAAACACAGGAACACCTCTTATAGAGTCCTCCTACTGCTATACTGTAGCAGATATGTTTTTTTTTGTTTGTTTGTTTTTTTTACACATTTTTTGCCTTTACATGTATATAAACTGACAAAGCTAACACACAGAATTAAGTATGTACTCTAAACAAAGCTGGTCTAACTTTTTTCACTCACAGTCCTTCTTCTTTGACAATTTCTGCCAGAATGGCTGGAGTTGATTTGGCCTTCCTATTTTCATCCACTGAACACAAACAAAAAGATAAGTTGCTTAGAATTAATAAATTACATTGGGTATTTTAATAAATATAAATATGACTGTGTCACTACTGTATTATTATTATTATTTTTTTTTTTACCTTGAAGCCTCAATCTGGCAGTATCCAGAGGGAAGAATACTGTCATGGCAGTCACACTTCCCTAAAACAGTGAACAGACTCAGCTTATTCGATGGTTTTCTTGTCCATATGGAAGATATCTTACACCAAACGTCATTGACAAATTTAACAATTTAAAGAGACATCAGTATGTATGGCACAAAACACACACCAAGACCAAATACAGATTATTTTCTGAATGACCATGAAACACTATTCAATTCGGCCAGCTATTGCCGAATAGAAAGGTTGGCCAAAACATTTCTCATTTCCCTCAAAGCACTGCTCCATTAAATGTGGTATATGTGGCACTATCAGGTACATCAACGTAAAATTTGAATTTGTGTGGAAGACTTACAGCGAATGATAATTAAACACAAATATAAAATACAGCTGCGGTCATTACTCTAGAATATTGAAATGAACAGAAATGAATAGTGAAAGTGAAGCTAACTCACCACTGCTCCCGACACAGCATGAACCAAACTCTCATACGAGAAAACCGCGGAACTCATTTTGAATTTGTTTGGTACTTCCGACCTTTTGCTTGAGTAATAATAATCTGAATGAAAGTCTTTCTTCTGAAACAAAACAGTTGTGGTTTGCCCTTACTCTGCTACTACCTGATTTCGATGCCTAGCTCGCTTCCTTGTAGACGTTTTTCTAAGGAAACACGGGAGCATTATGGGTAATGTAGTTGTCACGGGACCCGATTCTTTAAAAGTGCCTCAGTTCAGCATTCCAAATACCTTTTGTTCCCTGTTATTTTACCTTTTAGGAATATTACCAGGATCAACCTAAGGAATAATTTAGGGACAGTGTCCTAATACATGTTTGATTAAATTATTTCTGCATGTAACCAGCTGTAACAACCATGGTGATCAAGCTACTGAGCATCATGGGAAATAACTCTCACCCTCTGCAAACTTTTATACTAATCAAGTGACAAATTACAATAGATGCACCTTTCTGTTATTTTTTTTCTTTTTCATTGCTTATAATTTGTATTAAAGTGGCCATTACACTACACTGTAATACATGCATTAAGCTGTGATTTTTTGCTTTGAATATTTCTTCTCTTTATTTTACTTTTATTTTATTGCAATTTACCAGAAGTGCCATATATTAGTCATTATGAGTTGTATAATGTTGCAGTCTCATGTTATGCACAGCAACAAGTAACAGGGGTTGTCTGTGTGTGGCCTTGGAGCTCATCACATCACATTTGCACAAACCCTTGATGTTTGTTTACAAAGTCAGCGATCAGCCTAAACTGCTGCAGACCCCTTGACTGCAATGACATGTGTCAGCTGTTATCAGGGCCTACATTGGTCAAATCTGATTCACATCAGCAATTTCTATTTTCATGGTCATGTATTGTTTATTCAAATCGATAGCACAATCATTGCCACCACAGACCTCTTGGTGGCCTCTCTGAGTTACGCCCTTCACACACAGACTGTTTGAGGACATGCTGCTCTCTGCAGATTAAGTGCCAAACTATTATTATATTTTATAATCATATTATATATAGTACTCCATAGTTATTCAGATCTTGCAGTATCCTTCCGCTGACGGATATCTTTTCAGTAAACTTATGACAGATTTGTCTGGGATGTTCATTTGTCTTGTAGTGTGTCTTGTAATTTGCAAACCAGCAGTTGGGCGCACCAGATGCAGATGTATTTAAACTACATTTTTTTGCTTGCATTCATTTAATCTACATTTAACTTATTATGTTCCTCTAAAACAAGCTGACTGCAACAGTAATGGTTTAGAGAGGGGGTTGAATTCCAGTTCAACTTTTTAAAAAAGCTTCGTTCTGAACCAAGATTCATTTGTAGACATTTATTTTTACATTAACATACTTTTTTTTTTGTTGTTAAACAGTGTGATTTAAAGCTATAGTTGGTAATGTTGGAGAGCTAGCAAGATTTGAAAGTGGCACCTCCTCTAAGCTCCACCACCTCCTCCCCCTCCCGTCAGTGCTCCGTCCAAAACCACGCCCCACGTCGAGTAAAAACTCTCAATGCTCCGTGCAGGAAGCACAAATCCTGTAAGTTAGATTTAGTATGTACCGACGACCGTCTTACACCGCATTGGGCTAATACGAGCTACAAAAGTAGCTAAGTTGGCAAACATTACATATTTCATGAAAATAACAAATCGCCCCGAAGCAAAGCAAATAATTACCTGTCCAACAGAAAGACAGCAACCTCTGCATCACTTTTCAGGCCCTTCAGATGCCTCAGTTGTCTCCACCGCTCAAAGGCTGCATTGATGTTGACTCTGATTTGTCCTCTAGCTTTATCCAGAGCCTTTTTTGTTGCAGCCTTTTCTGCCTCCGGCTTTCTTTTCTTTGCCTGTTTAGCGGGGCGAGCTGTTACAAGTAACGCTGGAAGTGGTATTTTTGGCTGCATTTTCTCTGCTATTGTACCCTTATGAACGTATTGTCCTGTTAACTTATTATTTGCTTATTTCTGCTGAGGAGTGTGCTGAATATTTCCGGCAACAGTGAAACGTGATGAGTACACACGCGGGGAGGAGGGAGGGACAGAGGGGGGCGTGGGCAGGACGAGACATGAAGGCATCTGATTGGTTCCTTTCCATTCGGACCGAATGGCAGGGATTGGTCAGAGTTTTTACAGGCCTGTGATTGACACAGAGGGCTGATTCTTTTCGTTCCTTTTTCTGAATACATAATGTATTGACTACTCTTAGGGTGGAAGGACCATTTCACCCAGTATAACAAAAAGTGTGAAAAGGATTACCAACTATAGCTTTGATCCTGTAAAATAATCATCAAACATGAAAAATCTAAGGAAGGGGGATGTACTTTATATAGACACTGTGTGTGCAAATGCAAAGAAGCATACCGTGTAGTGGGTTATATGCTTTTATATGGGATTCCATGTGTTTTACAACCATGCAGCATATGTGACATCCCTCATCGTTAAGTCATCTGACCATACATTGCATAGACTTGTGAAAAAAATTAACCAATTACATATTCTTACACATTTAAGGGTGGAATATGTTTTTTTAAAAATGAATTGTTACTTAACATGAACTTGAGCTGCTCCGTGGCTCACTGAAAAACACTGGTAATAGTGGGTGGCTCCCAGTTGTACCATGAATTGTTTAAAAGAGCAGCAGCTTACATGCTCACATGTCTTTTCTGTCATAATGTTTGTGACTGGTTAGTGATAAATTGAGGCACTGATTCACCTCCATGTATGTCATTTAAATGCAACACAGGTGGTCAGTGAGATGGAACAAGCATGCTCAACATGGCTCTCATAAGTAAACAGCTAAAATAAATTAGAATAAACAGTAAATAACATCAGTCCCCAGTGCATTCACTCAGCCACTCCTGACACTGCCTCCTGTGTGCCTCAGTCTCCTCCTCAGTCCTCTGTTTCCTGTTTTCTTTCCTCCTTTCTGCCTTCTTTCTTGCTCTCTCCCTCTCTCTCCTCTTTGATCTTCCTGTCCTCCTCCGCCTTCCTCTCCAGCAGGACCTCTACAGTGACTGTCAGTGTCCATAACGAGTGCTGTGAGAACCACTCGGGACCTTTTGTGAGGAGAAAGGGTCTCCGGCAGAGATGAGTAGGGGCTGAGGTTCCAGGGGAATGTGGAGGAGGTGGACATATAGCATCATGCGGTAGGGGGCATCATCTGTTCCTGAGCTGTAGGTGAAGTCCCCAACGATGGGGTGGCCTATTGCACTGCAGTGGACCTTAAAGAGGTAGGTTTGTCCTCTGGGGAGATCAAAGGTGGTGGTGAGAAAGACGTTTCACAGATGTGTCAGGCCATTTTCATGAAATACACAAATACAAACTCTTAGAAACAAAGATTATAAAGGGCTGAGAGAATATCCAGAACCATTTGCTTCTGAACAACCATTTTAAAGAAAGGGTTCATCAAAGGTTTTTCAATTAAGAACCCTTTTCATCCAAAGAACCCTTTTTAGAGGGTCATTAAGGGTTTGTCAAGGGATTTTTGTACCATAATACAAAAGGGTTCTCGGGAGAACCACCTGAAAGTGTTGTAGATGAAACCCTTAGAATATAAAAAGGCTGATGGGATTGTCTGTAGAACCTGTCATAGAGTGTTCTGGGTGGAAACTTTAATAGATGGTTCTAGGTATGACCCTTTATGTTGCCGTCAGGGCAGATGTCTCTCAGAGGGTTTGAAGTGTAACCTTTATGAAAGGTTGTTTTGGCCGAAAGTGGGCAAAATTTCAACTCAGCCAAAACGCCGGCCGTCGGGGCCAGAACTCACCCCTGGGAGGAGACATCAACACGCCAGCTGTCGTTTTGGCCAGAATTCGCCCTGGTGAAAAACGGCAGCCCTTTTTCTTCATTTTTGCCGGTGAAAAAAAAGTCATGCCAGGGGCTGTCGTTTTGGCCAAAATTTCAACTCACCCAAAACGCCGGCCGTCGGGGCCAGAACTCACCCCTGGGAGGAGACATCATCCCGCCGGCTGTCCTTTTGGCCAGAATTCGCCCTGGTCAAAAACGGCAGCCCTTTTTTCATTTTGGCCGGTGAAAAAAACGTAGACCCGCGGGCTGTCGTTTTGGCCAAAATTTCAACTCACCCAAAACGCCGGCCGTCGGGGCCAGAACCTCACCCCTGGGAGGAGACATCATCCCGCCGGCTGTCCTTTTGGCCAGAATCTGCCCTGGTCAAAAACGGCAGCCCTTGGAGCCAAAACTCAAAAACTGAAAAAAAAATGCCAGGGGCTGTCGTTTTGGCCAAAATTTCAACTCACCCAAAACGCCGGCCGTCGGGGCCAGAACTCACCCCTGGGAGGAGACATCATCACGCCAGCTGTCCTTTTGGCCAGAATTCGCCCTGGTCAAAAACGGCAGCCCTTTTTTCATTTTGGCCGGTGAAAAAAACGTAGACCCGCGGGCTGTCGTTTTGGCCAAAATTTCAACTCACCCAAAACGCCGGCCGTCGGGGCCAGAACTCACCCCTGGGAGGAGACATCATCACGCCAGCTGTCGTTTTGGCCAGAATTCGCCCTGGTGAAAAACGGCAGCCCTTTTTCTTCATTTTTGCCGGTGAAAAAAAAGTCATGCCAGGGGCTGTCGTTTTGGCCAAAATTTCAACTCACCCAAAACGCCGGCCGTCGGGGCCAGAACTCACCCCTGGGAGGAGACATCATCACGACAGCTGTCGTTTTGGCCAGAATTCGCCCTGGTGAAAAACGGCAGCCCTTTTTCTTCATTTTTCCCGTGAAAAAAAAGTCAACCTAACCGCGGGCTGTCGTTTTGGCCAAAATTTCAACTCACCCAAAACGCCGGCCGTCGGGGCCAGAACTCACCCCTGGGAGGAGACATCATCCCGCCGGCTGTCCTTTTGGCCAGAATTCGCCCTGGTCAAAAACGGCAGCCCTTGGAGCCAAAACTCAAAAACTGAAAAAAAGGTAGACCCGCGGGCTGTCGTTTTGGCCAAAATTTCAACTCACCCAAAACGCCGGCCGTCGGGGCCAGAACTCACCCCTGGGAGGAGACATCATCACGCCAGCTGTCCTTTTGGCCAGAATTCGCCCTGGTGAAAAACGGCAGCCCTTTTTCTTCATTTTTGCCGGTGAAAAAAAAGTCAACCCACGGGCTGTCGTTTTGGCCAAAATTTCAACTCACCCAAAACGCCGGCCGTCGGGGCCAGAACTCACCCCTGGGAGGAGACATCATCCCGCCGGCTGTCCTTTTGGCCAGAATTCGCCCTGGTCAAAAACGGCAGCCCTTGGAGCCAAAACTCAAAAACTGAAAAAAAGGTAGACCCGCGGGCTGTCGTTTTGGCCAAAATTTCAACTCACCCAAAACGCCGGCCGTCGGGGCCAGAACTCACCCCTGGGAGGAGACATCATCCCGCCGGCTGTCCTTTTGGCCAGAATTCGCCCTGTCAAAAACGGCAGCCCTTTTTTCATTTTGGCCGGTGAAAAAAACGTAGACCCGCGGGCTGTCGTTTTGGCCAAAATTTCAACTCACCCAAAACGCCGGCCGTCGGGGCCAGAACTCACCCCTGGGAGGAGACATCATCCCGCCGGCTGTCCTTTTGGCCAGAATTCGCCCTGGTCAAAAACGGCAGCCCTTGGAGCCAAAACTCAAAAACTGAAAAAAACGTAGA
>JAJHUR010097743.1:975-12940 GCA_027495735.1 Lutjanus campechanus
GGAGTAGGTCTAGACCACACTCAATAATTATATTTACATCCGACAATTGAAACAATCCCCACATGAGCAAGCACTTTGGCGACAGTGGCGAGGAAAAACTTCCTTATCGAGAGTCATTGTAGTGCAGAGACACCAGCATGGAAGCTTAGCAATATACCACTGTGGTCAGGGTCAGCAGCTGCTTAAAAAGGTCCAGTGAAAAAAAACAATATCTGTATATTTTCACTGCTCTCTCCAAACCAACCAAACTTCATACGAAAAATCAGTAATTTTATCTTGCAGAACATGGCAGTTACTTATCTACTGCTGCCTTGATGTGTTAGCTTGTTTGTGTTATTGTGTGACTTCAGTGTTTTAAAAGGATAGTTCGGATTCACTAAAGTCACATAGTAACACAAATAAAATGACAAATTGAGGCAGCAGCACTCCAGCAACTTCTGTGTTCTGCGAGGTAAAATGACTGAATTCACCTGTGGAGTTTGGTTGGTTTGGAGAGAGTGGTATTTGGTTTATATAATAGTCATTTCCTGTCAGAAAAAGCTGTCTAACAGCAAAGTAAAGTGTTGAAAATATTCTAAATGTAGTGTACATTTAAACTGACATTAATTATTTTTTAGGTGGACATTTTTAAGGGACTAAAATACCTTTTGCTGGCTTCTATGCTGATGCCCCTCTCTTCTTCTCCCAACTGGGGGCATGAACATATACATGAAATAATCTGACCTATATCTTTAAGCTACTTTAATACCAATGAAGTTATTTTTAGCTACTTTAAGAATTATCCCAGCTTTTGAGGTTTCTTTGCATTTTGTGCTCCTTGTTGTACCTTTAAGTAAGAGGAACAAACAAAAAGTATTAGGATTTCCACATGCCACAACTGACAAGTACACACTTTTCTCATTCTCTCCCAGGAGGCTCTCGCCCAGGCTGAAACCCAGAACCAGGCTCAAACCCAACCGCGGTCCCAGGTCGACCCGTCCGAGCTCGTTCCACGTCTGTGCCACCTGGTGCGGTCTGAGATGGGCTACGGCTTTAACCTCCACAGTGATCGATCCCGGCCCGGACAGTACATCCGCTCCCTGGACCCAGGATCGCCTGCAGACCACGCAGGGCTCCGGCCACAAGACAGACTGATTGAGGTAGGAGGGGCCGAGTTACATAAGAGCCAGATAGTATAATGCAATCCAATACAGTAGTCCTGCAGTAAAGCCTACATCTGGGTCAGGTTTGTTGATAAGATTCCTGGTTATTCCTGTTATTTGTCGATCCTGTGTATGAGTGCGGGATGTAAACAAACAAATCAATCATTCAGATATGCCCTTTGAACAGATATGGAAGAATTTTTTGCAGTAATTTTTATCCTTTAATACAATGTTCTTTTTATATAGCACCTTTTAGACAAAGGTTACAAAATGCATTGAGCAAACAGGCCAGACGTGTCATTACAGAAGTCGAGATGTAAAAAGATGAAGGTGTTCATGACCCAATTTAAATCAAAAGCTGAAAATAAAGGTCTGATTTCTCAGATGGAAAAAAACAGGATTTTTGTCAATAACTTTGTCATATCTAATCACAAATGCTTCAGACCATCTTTACATTCATCTGGACCTCCTCAAATTTTTTACACAACCTCCAGTTTTAACTAAAAAGCGCACAATACGCACAAGTTTTATTGAGACTTTTTTATTTTATTTATTTGGGGTTTCAAATAGTGGCGTCACAAATTCAATGTTAAGTCGAAAATTGATCTAAATGAGATTTCAATTTCAAGTATTGAAGTGAATGGCAGACTTGGCGAAAAAAAATGTTAAAATCAAAATATTGAATCCAATAATGGATTTGTAGAATCCATTATTGGAAGGGGGGGGGGGGGACCCTCCACATCAGTGATGATAAGCTGGAAGGAGTTTGGATAGTTAAGTGTGTGTTTTCATGCATACATGCACTGGGTTGACAATGCAGAGGCGGGTAAAAGAATGATGAGATCATGGAAAATGTACACAGGCTAATGAGGTGATTTTTGATAAATGATTCTGTGCCGTCTGGTGCATGTCAGAGAATAGTATGATTGATTGGGTGTGAGAAAATCACTCATGTAACCTTAATGGAGAAGCGTGTAGGTGTGTTTGTATGCATGTTGCTGTGTACCTACACTCTCTGATTTTGCGCGTGCCCGCATCCCGACACAACCATTCAAATCTTTTACTTCTAGATGCATGCATTTACTCCATAACACACTGCACGCAGGAAAAGTAGCTATTGGTTGCTATTAGAGCTTATTTATTCATGTTTATAGAGAGGCAAAGTCCCTCTAATTCTGGTGTTCAAAGATAATTTTACAAGTGAAGAAAGTCACAGTTTGTGGTTAATTTCTGCTCCCAGCACTGGAATCCTTTTGAGTGAAATACAGCCACCTTTTAGCCCATTTAGCTTGGCATCTTAACTGTGTTTACATCATGGTTTATAGCAGCTACTAGCTAACAGAAGGCTATCTGCTGCCAGAGACATGTAGTGTTGGTGTTGCTGTAATGTTAATTTGTCACATTTGGTGATGTGTCTCTAACGTCTACACCAGAGGGCAACTATTTCAATGGACAGTGCGTGTGGCATATAGGTGGCCGTTATGTCTTTTATGTTGTTTTTGTCCGGTTATGTTGTTTTTGTCGTTACATCTTTCATGTCTCGTTATGTCTTTTATGTTGTTTTTGTCCTGTTATGTAATTTACGTCATTTTGTCGTCCATGATATTCATTGATGGATTATTGTTGAATTCATTTAGACTGAAATCGGTCTTGTTGTTGGGAAGTCGGATCACAATGATGCAGAATATAACAATATGACAATCAATAATTCTCAAATGCATTCAAACTGAAGTAATGAGACTGTTTTGAAAACATAAGGAACAGAAAGTACAGATATTTGTGTTCAAAAGGAGGGAGTAAGAGTAAAAAAGTTGTCAGAAAAATAAATACTCAAGTAAAGAACTGAAAAATCTACAAAACACAGTAACAAAATATTTGTACTTAGTTACTTCCCACCGCTGGAGGAGGAGACTTTCTTTTCTTTCTAGATTGGTCCCAAAAAGTAGCTGGACTTATCATCAATTATAGTCTCTTTCTATTTTAAAATAAAGCTGGAGAGTCTAAAAACTTTTGTCTAAAGCTCCAGTTAATGCATTCTCCCACACCTGATTGAATCCAGATGTGACCCCATGTAGATACACTGTCACAGCTGTAATTAACAAGGCGAGAGTCACACTCGTGTCTCCTGTCAGGCCCCTGTTTCTAACAATAACAGGACCTGAAGCCTGGACTCAGTCTTCACTGTGTGTCAGACTGGAGAGAGGGAAGAGGCCAGAGGAGAGGCAGCTGTAAATCAGTCTGATCGGAGGGGCTGACAGGGGAAGAGGGAGGGAGGAGTGTGTGTTTATGTATGTCTCTTTTTATGAAACATAGGGAGACATAGAGGAAGAGTGTGTGTCTGTGCTGGATAAGAGAAAATAACATCAGAGAGCCAAGGTGCATGGACAGAAAGGACGAGTCATACATTTTAGTGGCAGTCACATAAAAGCTAAAGGTAATTTATTCAAATCCCCAAAAAGGGGTGAGGAAATGGGTGACAAAGAGCGTGGATGTTCCGTCAACTTTCCCCTTGCTTGCAGTAACATCATCATTTTCATTATAGCTAGTTTTTCATCTGAGTGTACACACACAGAGTTCACCCTTCATTCCCATGACCTCTGCCCTCACTGGCTGTAGATCAGGGTCCAGACCAGGCTGCAGAGCAGGCCGAACAGGATTCCGCTAGGATCTGATAGTAAGGTTAAACAGAGTTCATCAAGGACCTCCCAGAACGTAAAGGAACATATTTGTGACTTTGCACATTTTAGACATTTTTTTCCGTTTCATCTCACAATTACAGTGACCAAAGACCTTCTCAAGACCAAGAAAAAAATTTCCAATTGCTGGAAAAGTGATGGGATTGGCCCCTAGGTAAGCTGAGAAAGGCTAAGCTAATGCTAGCGTTGTAGCTTTGCAATTTCGGCTCCTGTGTGATCGTGTGCCCTTCAGAAACTTTGTAATCCAGCTCTGGAGTGCAGGGTCTTTTAGGAGACGTGGTAAAATAAACCCATAATGATGAACCCAAAACCCCAATGTTGAATAGATATTTATCAGTTTTTCTGTCTTGAAAACAGTTGTTGTTGTTAGTGTGTTTGCTAGCTGGAAATCCCAAGATGCCTTGGGTTGAGTCTGTTGACCAATCAGGGGCTGTGCTCCTGACTTGCGTGTGACAGTGCTGATCCATTAATAGATAAATATGCTGATATTATTTATTTATTATTTATTTATGTGAATCATCCCTTCATTCTTGGTGATGATCTTGTTTATGCAGGCCATATAGAGGCATCAGTATTACATGAGACTGTTCCTCTTCTTTGTATTCAAAATCCAGTCATGCTTTCCATCTATAAAAAAGATCATGTGTGCTCACGTAGGTTTCTACTGACCCATTTCAACCAATAATTTCATGACATCTACCAATCAATCAGTCTTCAGCTTTTAGCGGCACAGAGCTCCTCAGTTAGCTCGTTAGCAACAGCGCGGTACATGAGGTTATGGCACGCTGACTTCTAAATGTTCAAATTAAATTCCTCCCGACGTCATGTCCTGCCTGCCTATCCTGTTTCAATTAGACAGATGACAGCAAAAAAAAAGCAATTAGCTGTTTTATGTTGAGTTATGTGCCACTAATTATACCTACTTCTTGACTGCAGGAAGGCTAGTCGCTCCCTGCTCTTTCTGTCTTTCTGCTCTTTATGCTGATTCTAAATCCTAGCCAGCTACATATTTGATAAGTGGACTTAATCTTCTCATATAACTCTCAGCAAGAGAGTGAATATGTGTATTTTCCAAAATGTCAAACCATTCATGTAAAGATGATGCTGTTACCAGCCGTAGGACAAATTATAAAGGTGATGACATGTGCTGCCTCTACAGTGTCATCAGCAATTTTAGATCACAATTTGATTTTCAGATGGTGGTGAACTGACTAAGTGGAGGCCAATTTCTGCCTGTAAAGAAGGAAATCAGTCACAAACTGGTGACAGTAACGTAAACCAGTCAGACTGTGAATGAGTGAAATGAAAGACTACGGAAGACATTCTGCAAATGTAACATTTATATCTGCAGTATGATTTTTATAAAGCATCAAAATGTGTATATTGTTTTATTGATGAGGGGAAATAAGGACAGCCCGTTAATTCTTCCTAAATGCACTTATTTATGAAGGCGGCTATAATGTCAAACTCTTAAGTTCTGAAAATGTTTTACCAACATTAACTCGGCCTAAATGCATTTATTTCTCATGTATGAAGTATTTAACACATGGGTATGCATGCATCAAGATGATATAAGGTGATGCAGAAATGGCAGTAAAAATAATCAGGAACGGTCATTTATGCACAAATTAATTAATTAGACTTATTAATAAGGCCTGTTGTGAATTGGGTCACGGTGGTTTGTCATTTTTAAAAAACTGGGTCCCCAGAAGAAGATTTGAATGGATCAGCGTCAGTATGATTTTAACATGATTATCATAGGACCAGCAAGCAGAGCTACAGTTGTTTGTCAGAGTAAAAGTCTGAAAGTGATAAAATGCTGTTGATTACACTTCGGCGTTAGTCTTGGCATTAAAAAATGCTGATGTTCTGATGCTCCTCTGGAACATTAGATAGCTGGTGAGAGTGTGTGGGAACATCCTGCCACAGGTCACTGATCACATTAACAGTCGCATCTCTCCATGGAGACGTAAATGAAGGAAATGAAGTTGGAAGGCACTTAAGGCAGAGGAAGTTTTATTTGTACATGAGCAAAGATCTGAATATGGAGTACAAATTACAGATGATGTCTGCTAATGTTGGCTTAGTTTAGGAATTAAACTGAAAAATTAATCAGCGAGTATTCTGATAATCGGTAGTGAGAACAAAGTAGTTACTCGGAGAAATAAAATGTTATTTTCTGATCTAAAACAGAAATAAAAATGCTCACACCTCCAGCTGAAACGAGCCTCAGTCTGCTCTGCCGGTGTGTGTATGTGCGTGTGTGTAAAACTCTTCCTGCAGCTCTCACAGACAGAGAGTTGGTTGCTATGTTTTTTATTGAGATCTAAACCTGCACGCTCTTTTGGCTGGGGGGGCTCCACACTGACAAACATTCTGAAACTCAGAAACGTCTCGAACACAGCAAAATGTTTTAAGTTGTTTTTCAGGGGAAAAAAAAGACCAAAAAAAAAATCAACATTTCCTAATTGCAGCTTCACCAAAATGAGCATTTGCTTTTTTAAATTGGGAAATAATGCAGATTTTATAATTATCTGCAGTCCTAGTTTACCTGTTCTTAACAAGCAAAATATGGGATAAGAGATTTAAAGGAGCAGCATGTAAAATATTTAGTTTGCAAAGCAGCTGGATTCACAAGATCTCATGAGAATCCATCTTGACAGGCTTCAAGTTACCCGCATCTGAGCAAAAAGTGAGGACAGGGTACACTGTACCGAGGTGATTCAGGAGTCTGGGAGCGATGAGGACAGCAGGCGGGGACGGGAGAGGCGTGAAGCGGAGAGGAGCAAGAGGGAGGTCGGGCATCAGAGAGGCAGAATATTTTCACTTCTAACGCGGTGGATTAAGGATTTACTTCAATCAAACCAGAGCTGTTGATTCTTGAACAGTGGAAAGACAAATGAATCATGCGTTTCACTTTGTTTCTGTCTAGTTTTATGAACAAGCATGAGTTAAAAAAGAAAAAGAAAAAAGAAACTTGAATTCAGAAGGTGTGTGGTTTATTACAGACAACAGGTGTAAAAAAATTTTTATGCTTTCTTGATATTTTGTGATTTTATTTATTTATTAGATTATTAAAGCTAAAAGGGTTTGTGATATTACCACTTGTCACTTGTATTCATCTCTAAAGTGGACTTACGGGGCACAACATGGTATTAGATGGGATGGGGCTAGCCGGTTAGCATGCTAACTTTAGTAGAAATCTCTGCAACACAATTCATAGACACCTTTGAGGTAACATCAGGTGTTATTTCTTCACATTCCTATATTGATAATGCTCTCAAAAAATCCACAGATCCTGTTGTGAGCATTTTCATGAAGGAACTACTTTCTCTCTGCAGTAGAATCTACCAGAACTACTTTCTTTCTAATAAAAAAAAGTAGTTCCTATGTGAAACTGCTTGGTGAATTATCTTGAATAACTGGTTCATGATTTTTGGAAAGAGACACAGCCAATATCCCCAAAACTCAGCAACTCGCGCCCCCCAAAAATCTAGATGAATAAATAGCACTATAGGCCAGGAGAAAAATGTGAATTTTTGATTTGGAGGTGAAATGTCCCTTTAATAACTTTATCTCAGTGTTTTAGTTTTGTTTGGACTGAGGAGTCCCTGTCGAGTTAGCTGGCTGCTACGTGTGCGCGTGTGTTTGTGTGTGTTTGTGTGTGAGTACATGCTGATAATTGCAACCGTCTCTGACCATGCGTCAAGACAAGCGCTTGTGTTATCTGTCAGCAGCTTGTTAGAGAGGTGAACGAGCATGACAGATCTCCCTCTCGGTCTCTCGCTGTCTTTTTCTCTCACCACGCCCCATTACACTGGAGGTGTATCAGCAGCGAGCGCTGTTAAAGGCTGTGGTGAGAGCTCGGCTTTCTGCCGATGTTTTGGCAGACGACAGTGAACGCCTCGTCAGTTTCTCTGCTCTGCCTGCGCTCAACAGTGCATACTCTGGACCACTCACAAACTTGCAGATGACATCAATGAGTATACAAAAGTGTGCCACACACACACACACACTCTTCCGGTAGTTTGGTCCAGACTGAAACACCTGAACAACTGTTTCATTTATTTTCATGAAACAATTTGTACATTCAGGATCCCCAGAGGATGAATCCTAATGACTTTTAGGGCTGAATTACAATTATTTTGACTGATATTGCACTTGCAATATGATTTGTGATATTAGAGGTAACATGCTGTTTACATAATTATTCTTATTTTGATTGAATAACATGTTAAAATGACTATAGTGTGATATTTTTGCAGGAATCTGTAGAAAAGTTCTTTGACACACATTTTACCTTTAACAAATATTGCACCTGCTGCTATTTGAAAATTGCAGAAAGTCATATTGCAATTTTGATAAAAATTTCGATTAATTGTGCAGCCTTAATGACTTTGCATCATCAGCAGGTCACATTTTTCTCTTGTTCAGCGTAATATCTCAATATCTAATCAATGGATCAGCACAGAATCTTCTACAAACGTTCATAATGGTCTTGGTGAACCCATAACTTTTCCTCTAGTGCTACCATGGCATCACCAGACTTATTCACAGCTGGTTATCAGTCCCGGATCTCTCAATTCATTTTTGATTTCTGAGGGGCATTATCATGATGGCAGCATTAATGTAGGGCCCTACAGTTAAATATAGGAATTGCAGATTTGAGAATTTATAAAAGCCATACTCAGATTTCATTAAGCCCTTTATTAGGTCAGTGCTAAAGGCTAACTGGAAAAAATCAACAACTGTAATATAGTTTTACAAAGAATCTGACCATGAAAAGCAGAAAAGGGCAAAATGTAGCCTACTGAAAGGTTTCATGTGGCTCGCAAGGCCATCATGGAAATACTGCAAATTAAAAATCTAGCAAAGACAGTCAATAGCGTTTTGCTCACCATTAAATTGTTATCAGAGCTTTATTTTGAAAGGGCTCAGTGCTGCTGTGTTCATTGGTAATGATAATGAACTGTATCTTTTTATATATTAAACTGTAACTTTACTCACTCAGTGCTGTACGTCCATGTTGTTTATGTTGATCTTCTGCTTTTGCTGCTACTGTCGATGCAGCCTGTATGTAGCATGCATGCTACACTGTGAAACATCGAGTTCTGGCCAACAAAATATTAGTCCACATTTCATCACATGGCAATTCAGAAACGGTGACCAACAGTAGAAGTGTCCTATATAGAACTTCTGACCTTTCCATCAGTAGAGGTCTGGCCATTATTTGGACTATGATTTGTCTCTGGCCTACAGCAGCCCCTCCCCTCACTTCCAAAAAATAATTTGTCTCTCAACATTGACTATTGTTGGTGAGCTTTCCAGCTATATCTATGTTTCCAACTGAGAAATTTCTGGATGGATGGAAAGAAAATCCCAGATTCTTATACTTGGTGGGCCACAGGGTTTGAAATACACTGGGGGGAAACCCCTGAACATCAGACATCACCAAGAAACCTTTCTTTACTTGACTTGTGGCAAATGGGCCACTCACTCTTTCCACTGGAAGAACATGGCATTTGTTCTGGGACCTTAATGTAATTTCCACCAATTTATCCACCAAAAGTAATTTCACAATTAATTTAGGGAAAATAGATAGTGCAGTTTCAGAATCATGCCTTATCTCTCTACAACTTGTTCAACAATGTCCAAGAGTTTCACCTGGTTAGATACTAAACTGGAGACCAAAGAGTTTGAGGAGCGATATGTAACAATTGCTCACCCAAAAATGAGTACAGCAGTCCTAATGGCAAGTTGGAGCCATGGACTTTATATTTAGGTTGAAATCCTATTTCATATACAATTTATGGTAACGCAAGTTATGGGTTGGAATAGAAATTTCAAAGGAGGACACAGCAGTGTTGTCAGAGAAGCATGTCTCCGTAATCTCTGATGACATGGTCTATTTATGATTTATTATAGTAAAAATATTACAGATTTTTCCTTATGCATTTGAAATGGATTGTTTTGATCGATCCAGGGATCGTCTTTAGCTCCTCTCTCTTTCTTTCTCTCACAAACACACACACACACACACACCACATCAAAACTGTGCCAGTGGACTTCAGGTGGCTGCACCTTTAATGAGACACACACGCTAGTATCAAGAGGTTCCCTGAGGAATAGTCCCATGAGAAATAAGCTCCTGCACTGTTCCTACAGCGTGTATTAATGAGCCCAGTGCGCAGAGAGGACAGTGTATTGTCTTGTGTGGGACGGACTGTTAATGAAGGGCTGTGAAACATGACACAACACCTGTTGTTTGGCCGAATACAAAGATGCTTGTTCTCTCTGTATCAAACTGTCTGTCTGCGTCCCTGCCTGACTGATGTCTGTTTTTAATGTCCGTCTGTCTGTCTGTCTGTCTGTCTGTCTGTCTGTCTGTCTGTCTTATCTGTCTGTCCGGCATCCTGGGAAGAAAGGATAAACTAGAGACATTTTCCATCTGTCAATTCCACTTCTTCCAACTCATTTATAGTACTGTCTTCCAGCTGATCTCCCTGTCGATCTTGTTTTTCCTTCCCAACAGACCCTTAAAGTCCGCGTCGTTGCACCTATTTGCCTACAGTTTTATTCTCCGCTTTTCTTCTCTTCACTCTTCAGCTAATTTTAAGAGTTTGCACTTTGCTTTACGACGTCCCGTCTTGTCATAAGCAGTGAATTTTAAACAAATTCCCCCTCAGGACTCTGACACCTGAAACCAGAACAATAGCTGGAGCCCAGGAGAACCATCAATAATTGATTGTGTACCAACACTAACTTGGCGCGGTGCGAAGCTGCCTGCCTCAGAGAGGCCGTGGTCGAGACAAAGCTGTTGAAACGCAGGCCTCCAAATGCACATAGCGTCTAGATAAGAGCAATAACAAGCTATTGTGCTTGCTAGCAAGGTGTAGAGGCTTAAGGGCCATAATGTCACACAGATGGTCGGTCACACGCACACGTGCTCATTGTGTCCCGCTGCTCAGCTGCTCCCCATCCTGATGTTTTCTGATTGTTGTAGAAAGTCTTCTTTTAATGTGGTGATTCAAAACTGCCACAGCTGCATGCACATCTGTGAAGACTGAACAATTCATGATTAATGACAAAAGTTTGAGTAACATTGTGCAGAGTGCTGCAGGCACTCTGAGGGGTCATGTGGAGCAGCATACAATCAGTATGTTGTTCCACGGCTCCACCTACTGGATGAATGAGGTAGCACAGGCTGTCAGCACTGTATCCAGCATGTCAGCAATGACTGATGGGAAAGTAGGTAGGGTTGCCACCTGTCCTGTAAAACACAGGATTGTCCAAAATTTCAAAAAATAAACTGCAAATCCTTTACAGGATGCAATTAATCCCTTATTTTCATGCACTTCCTACTTTATTGCATAACACATACTTGGAATTACATGAGAATTAATAGAATCAAAACAGGTTGACAGAGTGGACAAGTATTATATCAGAATGACAGGCAAACTGTCCATCACTCAACGTTATTGTTGCGCTGGTTTAATGCCGACAAATACCTTTACCTCAAGTCCGCCTGTAAAAAGAGAGAAGTTGTCCAAATACAGATGTAAATGGTACACAGACCATGAGTAGATCAGTCCTGTCAGTGAGAATGAGTACAAAGCAAACAGTACAGTGCAAGGAAAGAGGCCTGGACTGGATTTATTTTGACAGACCAAACATTTTGCTCAATCTCAATCTGATGTTCGAATCCTTAATATAACTGATGCAGCTGCGCTTTACTCATATTTGCACTTTGTTCCCTTTACATTCATGTTTGGAGCAGCAGAGGACTTCGAAACTGATGCATAAAAAACACAGAAAAATTCAACCAGAATGCAGGAAACAAAATGACATTCAAAATCTCCCATTTTTCCACATTGAAGGTGGCGACCCTAGAAGTAGGTTAATTCAGGTGCTCTGCTGAAAATAAAAGTGAATGTAACTCTTCAAATCCCCTGACATGGAGAGGGTCAATCTGGTAACTCTCGAGCAGAAACAGTACTGCTCTTTGGAACTGTTCTTGTATTCCGCATTTTTGGGAGAAAGCGGGATGTTAAAGGAGAAATATGTAATATATTTACTGTACTAAATCATAAAGTGACCATGATACATCATCAGAGATAGGCAGCATGT
>JAJHUR010097747.1:0-23364 GCA_027495735.1 Lutjanus campechanus
ATTACAGCTGCATTAACATTTAATGTTAATTTAATGTTGTATCTGGTTGAGACGGAGCTAATTTGAACTACTTTGTTACTTTTTGGAAATTTAATTTGTGTCATTATTTTTTTTTTTTTATCTGATGATGTATAAATGTAAAATCTTAATCTGCAGAGTGACCAGTAGGGACGTAAGGATACCAAACATTCAAGGTATGATAATACCACTACAAAAAGTCCAAAATACAGTATTTATCGCAATATTATTTAAAAAAAAAAAAAAAAAAGACGACCTTTGTCCTTTGAATGTTTGAATTATTTAATTTGAAAAAACAACAACACAGCTGTGAGTTACAGTCCTTTTATAAAATAAAATAAAAGTATATATATAAAAATTATTCATTTAGTCCAGTGGTTTTCAAACTGGGGTCCAGGGACCAACAGGGGTCCATGAGTAGGTTGTTGGGGGTCCTTGTTGGATCCCTTAAGACAAAATCTTTTCAAATTAGGGATCCATGGTCAAAAGTGTATCTATTGTGGGTAGAGCTGCAACGATGAGTCAATTATTAATCAATTATTAAATTTATCACCAACTACTCTGACAATCAATTAATCGGTTTAAGTAATTTTTTAAGAAAAAAAAAGGTAAAATCTCAGATTCAAGTTTCTTAAATGAGAATATTTTCTGGTTTCTTTACTCCTCTATGACAGTAAACTGAACATCTTTGAGTTGTGAGTAAAACAAGACATCTGAGGACGTTATCTGAGGTTTTGGGAAACACTGATTGATATTTTTCACCATTTTCTGACATTTTGAAACAAACAGCTATTAATCAATTAATCTAAAAAATAATCGACTATGAAAATAATTGTTAGTTGCAGCCCTAATTGTGGGTTTGCCCAAGGTCTTGAAATCTTGTTCTGCTGACCAATAATCAAAAAATGTACAGTAAATCTTGAAATTTGTCAATTTTGCTTGATATTAAACTGATTAATTTTTTGTGGACTATTGTTTAAGCTCAAATTCTTCTTCTTCTTCTTCTTCTTCTTCTTCTTCTTATTATTATTATTATTATTATCAGTCGTAGTATCTTTAACATAAAACATGCCCCAAACAAATAAAGCCAATTTCAACAAAACACAGGGGTGTTGTAAATAAGTTAGTAAGCAGATTAGTTTCTGCCATAGGTGTAATACAGCCTGTGAGACTGTGCAGTGGGCTACCAGAGAATAAACAGGCACATTACTGGTATTACTATTGTTATTTTCTATTTAAACAATGGATATAAATTATATTTATCAGTGACTCACACTTGATGCCCTCGGGATAATCATATCGCCTTAAACACGTACCCACCCCGTCGTCACGTGCGCTTGAGCTCGCGCTGTCTGTTACCAGAAAGTCCCGGAAGAGAAGAGAGGAGGCTCGTGCGGCGAGAGCTCTGTGCAGGTGAGCCTGCGCGCGCTCTTTACCTGTAAACAAAGAAAACAATAAAACACAGAGGATGCAGTTTGACGGATACCCGCTCCTAACACGGCTACAAAACTGGTAATTTAAACTTCAGGATGTGTTTTTTATGATTCAGTACTGCTGAAATGTGACTTGTTCAGAACGGAGGCTTTGTTTTCATTGTCTGTTGCTATGTTCTGAGTTACCTGGTAAAAAGTTTGTCGCCTGCTGCTCTCTGCTGACATTCACTGTATTTTATGTATCTCACTTCCACTTTAAAATACATGAATGAATGACTTTGTGGTGTCATATAGCTCAGTTTACTGTCATACTTTCTTTGTCCACATATGTTAAATATTCTAAATAGTTGCTATGTGAGTGAATACCACACTACCTTTAGTTTCCTTGGTCAGCTCTCACAGCATTTGCGTGTTCTTTTAAATCTGGCTGCTCTCACTTGGTAACATGTTGTGACTGCAACCGGCTCTGGCACATCACCAGTGCCACACCTTCCTCCTCATTTATCAGCCTCCTATCATACTGAGCTCTTACACTGGGAAGGTTATGTATGCTTTAATATCTCAGTGCCAACCGTGCATGTCTGTTTGGAGCCAGATAAGATCAGAATATTACACCTTTTTTTTCCCTTTTTGTTTTCTTTTCCTCTGTATCCCTCTGATTCTCCTTTTCTGTTTTCCTCCCTCTTCCAAAAAAACCCGCCAGGCTGGAGATCAGTGTTTGATCCAACATCCTGATACACACAGCGCTGCCAGACACACTGCACAGGGCTTACACATGTAATAAGGTGGGTCAATCCAATCCAATCCACATGGCTCAGAGGAAAATCAGGTCAATTCACCTTTAAATCCTGGTTGCCTCTGACAGATCTTGTCCATGTTATTCCTGCTATAACTTGCCTCTTCCTTAGAAATTGCTTAACACGAGTCAGATGACTGTGACTCTGTGTGAGCATGTGTGTGTGTTTGTTTGTTTGTGTGCAGGCCTACTGTACCTTTGCCACAGATGACACTTCATGCAGCATGACCACCCTCAGCTTATATTTAGATGCATAACAAAAGGTGATTTTTAACCACGAGAAACTAGTTTGTGCTTTTATGTTTTTGTTCTAATGCTGCTGTGCATCTTTCAAGCAAGGGGTATAAATACAGCAGCCTCCTTGGGAATTAGATAAAAGATCCAAGATGATCCTCTGAGTTATTTTTAGTTTTGACAGGTTGTCTTGTCTTTACAGGCCATTTTAATTCTTGGTAAACACTTTTTTTTTTGTCTCTGGAAGAAACACGGGCTCCATTTTGCAGTCTGTGATGAGACTTTCACTGAGGCAGTCTTGATTAATCAATTCAGACCAAAGTTAAATCTACACTGGACCTGTCAGGACCTCCCACACTGCATTAATGAATATAGAAACAGAGAATTATTTTAAGTAGAATTATCTATTTTTTTAAAAAAAAGAGAGAAATATTGATTGCATCAAAGCTGGGTTATAAAGCCTCTTTTGTCAGGTCAGTTTTATTTGGGTCTCCATGGAGGGACATCAAACACCTGCAGAGCTGTTTGCCTTGGGATTTATTGTAGGATTTATTGTTGAGTGACTGGAATCACCTGCGATAGAGAGGCAGTAATGCAATAAAAGAGATTTTTAGCTGCTTGCCGTGTCTGCTCAAAGGCCGTGTCACCATGACGTTTTTTTCCCGTTAATATCTGCAGATGATCAGAGTTGAAACATGTAAGGGAGGAATGCTTGTCTCAACAGCAGTTTAAATGCAGTTTCTGTCCGGTTCACACATGTGCACAGTCCTGCTCACACATGCCGTAGTGGTGTGTGACTGTAATTATAGACTGAGGCCGGGGGTTGCAGAATTAGCAGCAGAGGGGAGGGAAGGGGAGCTTTTGTGAGGTTAATGTTATCATCAGGAAGTGATGCATGCAGCTACAGGAAATGTCAGCCACAACTAAGTGTTACTGTTAGAAGAACACTTTACATGTTGGAGATTTGTACTGTGGGAACAGTGCTTTGAACAATACTGTTATTGTATCAGTGTGACATTTACATAAAAGATTAACATGTTGCCTGTGGTGCTGCTAGTTTTTGAAAATAACCCACCTTAAGTAAATGTTGACAAATAGATCATGAGTTGTGAGCTCATATTGTAAACCTAGTGTTTCTAATAATGCAGGGCTCAGCGCTAACTTTTAAAAGTGGTTGCATGCAGGAAACCAGGCGTCAGCTTTTGGTAGATGAAGCTGATAATACGGTTGCCATTTTAGTCACTTTATATTTTGAGTGAACAAGAAACTGTGCAGTTACATGTCAGCTTAATAACGAAAATGTGAAGTGAAAGAAGGTTTAAAAGCTTTATTTCAGTTGCCCACGGTTCTGTAGGATGTGCTACCTTGAACTAGTGAACCTGATGTGTCGCTTATTGAGGTGTTTGCTGTACGTGCTTTGCAGTTTAATTTCTCATCCAGACCAAAGATGTTGGGATATTTAACTTTTTGATTTTTTTTGTTCAGATGCCTGATTCTTTATCAGTTGATTCAACTTGCACATTTGTTTGTGATGTTGACAAATTAGTTTCTGCTTCATTTGCTTTACCTTTGTCTTTAATGCCTGTTTAAGATTAAAAGCACCAACACACGTGCATCATTGTTCTGGTTCTGGTTCCGACTGTAAAAGCTTGGCCTGGGCGATGTAGCTGAAAAAATTTATCACAGTAGTGAAGTTTCATACAGGTTGATATCAATAATTATCGATCATGTAGGTCGTGACGACATATTGGGTACACCAGGGGGTGGAAGCGGCTAACGTGATGAAATAAGACTTTGAGGTAGAGACCTCGTTTACAATGTTGCTGATTGAAAAAAATGAAATAAATGAAAGCTTTTAGACAAAAAGAAACACCAAAGAGAAACTTGCATAAAGTGTCAATGAAAAGTAAAAACAATAAAAGCCTAAATAAAACCTTATAGAATCAATAATAACACTTGGTTGCCATTGACGGCAATCCAAGGTCAAGAATCGGTAGCCAGTGGTTTCTGCTGGAAACCCGGCAACCAATACTGTCAAGCCCAGTAATGAGGAGTGTATAATGTTACATGACAGACATTGTCTAGAAGAGCTGCTGTACCATCAACAATACCCCGTAGATTCCATTAGTGAAATTATATACTCATCAACTTTCACTGTTGTGGTGCAGAATTCTGGTGGTCCAATTTAATAATTCCAGGCATATTGTAATTAAAACCTTTAGTCACTGCACTTGTGTTAAGAGCAAACAGGAAACAGGAAATTAATCTGCAACTATTTTAGTAATCCGTGGGATTATTTGTTGCATGTGTCTTACTTTTCTTTTTTTCAGACAATACCAATAACTGATAATTTACTGCTTCTGGTGGCTGATACAATAAGTACTTTCCCTTTTTTGTATTCATAAAATAAGTTCCTGTGACCTGCAGTTTGTGCACACCTGAGGGTAAGAACAATGGATGATTTAATACTCCACAGCTTTGACCAAACCAAATCTAACTGACATCACTATGACGACAAAAACAAAACCATTCTGATCCTTCAAATGTTCATTTATTGTTTTCTAGTAAAGGTCATCCAGAAAACAAAACTTAGGAAACATACTTTGGCCTTTATAGAGCATTTTGCCTATAAAGAATTCAAATTAAATGCTTTGGTGTAGTCTGTCAAAGCAGACACATAATTTAAATTTCTCATTATCAGCAACTAATATATTGTCCTGATATTTGTTGTGCATCTCTACTTTATTACAGTATATTAAATTTTATATCTTTGGGCTTTGAACTATTGGTGAGTCAAAGAAAGACATTTGAAGACGTCATCTGGGGCTGCAGTAGATTGTGATGGACATTTTCCACTGTTTTGTGATGATTTGTCGATCAAACAATTTCTCAATTAATGGAGAAAATAATCACCAAACTAATCTGTAAAAATAGTCATCAATTGCAGCCTTACCTGTGTTAGTTAAAATAATTCATGGTGACATGTATTTTTTCTTTTTAAGCTCAGGTGATGCACAACAGTTGCTCCAGTCTAAACATATGGAAAAAGTTATGTTCTCATTATGCGTTTTAGTCATTAAACTGTGTACTCTTACGTACAGAAACTACTGACAGACACATGTCCTGAGGCGGTGTGTGAGTATATGTGTGTATGTGTGTGTGTGTGAGAGACTGTGTGTGTGTGAGAATGACACATCAGCTGTGGGCGGGCTGTTCAGTGCAGAGCGGTCGTAAAGAAAAGAAAAGATCACATTGAGGAAGTTAGTAATGACTCAGCTGACCAGGTGATGGAAAAGTCCTGAACAGCAGACTATAATTACATGAACATGAGGAGGAAACTTCCCCTGGCACAGAGGGGAGAGGGCTTCTAAGACTGGACCACCTCTATAAATGAAAACAACAAGGACTTTGCAACCCTTTGATCATTTGCTGTAAACCTCTCCCTACAGGAGCTCAGTTGTTTCCAGGTAGGAAGCTCTAACACCATGATATAACCTCCTCTTCCACAGTTAGTCAACAAACCCAGTGAAAAAAGGACCGGGGTCGACCATCATCCTCCGCCATGGCGAGCCAGGACCCTGCCAACCCTTCGCATGCTACATTTGACTTGTTTGTCCAAGCCCAGACTTGTAAGGATGTGAAGCACCACTTTGCTGAGCTCTGCAGGCAACTGGACCTCAATCCCAAGGATTTCAGGAGCTTTTACACCAAGTTAAAGGAAAGGCTGAACTACTGGAAGGCCAAAGCGCTGTGGACCAAACTCGACAAAAGAGCATCTCACGGAGATTACCAGCAAGGAAAAGCCTGCACCAGAAACAAGGTACTGGCAACCAGTGATTATCTTTTTTTTCTGTACTTTAAAATGATGGGAAAGGTCTGATGATAATTGGACATAAACTGGCTTTGAATTAAATTCAGTTTCTTTCCTTTTTTATCTCTGCCAGGCTGAAACATTTAGTCGTGTGTGTGTGCTTCATCTGTTCATCTTTCTTAGGCAGTAGCCGGCTCAGTTTTAGAGTAAATATACTGGTATCATGTGAAACCAGATGAACCAAGTCATCCGTTGGTACCAATCATGTCATGCCAGCTTGTCGGGAAGTAAATTAAATAAATAACACTCTTGAGCTGTGTAAATTAATTCTTTATTTCTTGTGCTACATAATTTCACCCCCCACTAAACAGGTGCAGTTGCGTGCATTGTGTCATCCTATAGTCTAAATGTTTTTCAGGCAATTCTGCATTATTTCAAAAACACTGGGAACTATGACTGTTGATCTTGAAGAAAAGGCCTGAAGGCCGAAGGGTCATCAGAATAAAAGAGAAATGCATATGGAGCAGGAATATGCAACACATTTGTCCTACTTTTGAAACACTGAAACCCCTATTTACTTGAGTATTGGTACAAAATTTCAGCCCCTCACAATCACATTTTACTGTTGTTGATATTTAAAATACATGAATATAACCATATTGATAACATTAAACATGTACAATTTGTCAGAAAACACATTTTTGAGGGGCCACTCAAATGACCACCTGTAGGTTCCAGGGACTCACTACATTGAAAACCAATCAACATCACTATTTTTTGCATGTATTCTTAAATAGGTGCACAATATGACCAAGGATGTGATGTCATTTCACCTTACTTATAATAAAACCTGATCCATCACATCTCTCCGTTAACTTTGCACACTTTGTCCTACATAATTTTGCCTGACTTCCTCATCCTTTGTTTGGCATCACATCATCCGTGCGAGCTGTTTGTCTAATTTCCGCCTCCTCTCTCTTAGTGTCTAGTGTTGGGTGCTGGACCATGTGGGCTGCGGACGGCCATTGAACTGGCCCTGCTGGGGGCTCAGGTGGTCCTGGTGGAGAAGAGAGACTCTTTCTCCAGGAACAATGTTCTCCACCTGTGGCCCTTCACTATTTATGACCTCCGCGGGCTCGGAGCCAAGAAGTTCTATGGCAAATTCTGTTCTGGGTCTCTGGATCACATCAGTGAGTGACTAATGACTGCGCTTAACGGACCTTTACTGTGAACCAGCTCTGGTGTTGTTACTCCCCAATGCTCCCATTAGTGCTGGAATGATTAGCTGAGTAATCGATTCTGTCATGAACAAAAATAAATCTGCAATATTGTTTTATTTTAATATATGCATGCTGGCATCTGATGATGGAGTGCACGTAAATAGTTTGAGAGAGTATGAAATGGATTTAATAATCTTATTGCATTAAAAGGGCCATTACAGGACTCCAAATCTTTATGAAATAGGGCTTTTGGAGCCTCAGTGCATCTGATTTCCCATACTTTTTGAATCCATAGATTTTATGACAGATGCTAATTGTGTTACACTTAAAGGGGGACTTCACTGATTTTCACTTTTTACTACAGATGCAAAGAAATGGAGCTTTGCCAGTATTTTCTAACAAATTTTGGCTGATTTCTGTTACTGATACATGCACATTTTTTCTACCTAATTGCAGAAATATCAAGTCTCTCTTGTAGTGGACTTAACATATTATTTTGCCTGCTCTTAATGTGATGGCCCACTAGCAGATACAGACATAAAATACAATGCTTTTTGTTGAAGGAAATTTGTTTGGCTCCTTCCTGCATGGCCGACACTGAGCAGTTGTTGCAAATAACACAGCTAGCCTGGCCTCTGCAGACTTTTTGCAAATGTGAATTAGTCTGGAAACTCAGTTTATGTCCATTTTCAAGAAGTGTTGTCAAAGCATTGAGAACAAAATGTCTCTGAATGAAATGGATAGACCTACAACCAATCAGAGCAATGAAACGTAGAGGTCGTTACGCTAAAATATGATTCTGAAAAAGTGAGAAATAGGCAATGTAGAAACAGAGTCTTCATCCATAATTCATCTGCACTGCCTGTTGAAAAGATGAGCTCTGCAAATTTGGTACCACACACCTGAATCTCCAACCAGACTGTTGGTGGTTGCATTGCATTGTGGGGAATGTAGGCATGCGGAAGGAATAATGCACTTAATAAAGAAAAACATTGTCTCGGTTTCTGCTGCATCAAAATTAGTCATGTTTGGGTAAATTGGCATAGCAGTCTTTTAGATTTGTAATAAATGGACTCACTTGCTCATAGACGGACCACCTTGGGGTCTTTGGGAATATTATGATGGAACGATTCTTTGAGGGCATCAAACACATCCTTCAAAAACTTACTAAGCTGTGGTTATGACCAGAATTAATAACATTTTCGATAAGTAATCCATACTTTAAGTCAATTATCAACTAAAATAGCCTCTCACATATGAGACTTGATGCTTATCTCTTTTCTCTGACTGTTGTTCAGACAAAGCCAGCACATTGAAAACATCCCAGTGCGCTCTGGGAAATTATGATGAGCATTTTTAATCAGCAATGAAAATTGCTTGCCCTAGCTGTCTGTAACTTCCTGTGTGCATACACTAACTGTATGTTTAGTGTCTTGATTATGTCATACACACTCTTCCAATGAAATATACATGTATTTTTTCAGGCATCCGTCAGCTGCAGCTGATTCTGTTGAAAGTGTCTCTGCTCCTCGGGGTGGAGGTGCACACCGGAGTGGAGTTTCAGGGCTTGATTGAGCCCTCCGGAGAAAACGGTATTTGCATCTCCCAGCCAGCAATCACTCTTCTCATTAGTGTCTCTCGGTACATATCATCATCAGTTGTTGTTCTTACGAAGCAACAATGTGAAGCAGCCATATGTAAAGCAGTGAAGTCATTATGGAATCTGCTGAGGGGCCAGGCACATAAAGGTTTGATGTGTTTCTGACAGGTTGGATGGCAAAGCTCCAGCCTGCGCCTCATCCTGCTTCAACCTTCCAGTTTGACGTCTTCATCTCTGCTGGAGGAGGCAGGTTTGTCCCTGATGGTGAGACAAACACACATGATGTACTCTTGAATCACTTCTGTTCTCACTGTTGCAAAAGGGGGCACAGAAATTTTGCAAGGCATGGCTGTTGCACATACAGTACTGTAGCCACAAAACACAAACTTCCTCTGGCAGCCGTATTCAATAAGTGAGCTTTCATCAGCCCAGTTTCCTCTTTTCTTCTTTCCCAAACTCTCAGGTTTTAAGCACAAGGAGCTGAGAGGAAAGCTGGCAATCGGCATCACAGCCAACTTCATCAACAGAAACACGGCTGCTGAGGCCCAGGTAGCAGAGATCAGCGGTGTGGCGCGCATCTACAACCAGAAGTTCTTCCAAGAGCTGCTCACTGAGACTGGTATGAAGCAATAATGACTCTGCAGTCAAAATCAAGTGGACAGAAGATGACATTTTATTCGTCTGCTCTATTTCAGTTTAAAAAAAAGCGTGAAAGCAGGAAATCCGTTGCTTCAGATTAATTTATTTTGTGCCACAGTTTGCACTAAGTGAGAACATGACTTAGGAAGTAAAGTCACCGAACCGTAACATTTCTAATAAGAACATGAGTGCTTTTATTTTCATTTTATTATTCTTCTGTTGTGCCTCACTGAACGCAGCCCTGAAGGCATGAAATGAATGTTCGCACACTCACTGTCAGGTCGGGTTCAATGTGTGAAAAGAGCAGGAGGGCTGTTAATCTTTGTTCCGATCCTCAGTTAATTTCCTGTGACAGCGTGATGAAATCCACCCCTCCTTTCTGACCTTCTCTGCACGTACTGCATCTTGATTCTGAACAAACCTCACAGGAACATTGGGCCTCGTACAAGAACATTTTCCTATTCTTGTCTTAAATTTCTCCTTACTTTTTTCGTATGATGGGCTCGTGCAAACATACCAGATCAGATCAGATCAGATCATGTGCATTCATGAAAATGACATCAAAGAGTAAAAAGACGAAATTTATGAGTTTGGTGTTTGAAATCCTGCTTTCTGAGATCCATAAACAAAAAAAACAAGAGTTGTTAATGATGTTTTACCTGAGGCTCATACTGTCACTGAAATGAAGAAGAAATGGTTCAATATGAAAATGCCTTAAAAGAAAAAAGTCTTGCCACAGCAAGGCGATCGATTCGATGACTGCAGCGGGAGCAGGAGGTCAAGGGGAGGTCTCATTTACGAAAAAATAGATGTCATAATGGTCATAGATGATGTTGCAACAAAGGATGTTACCCAGGACAGCAACTTGTAATGAGCTGACATCTTACAGAGTTGTCAAATTTTACATTTTTCATTTCACGGCATAGTCGTGATGTGCAGCCATTTTATTTTTTAAAGTTGCTATGAGTCCTCTTAATGCTAATCAAAATACACATTTTTAAACCGTAATTCTTATTTAGCTTTGATTTAGAAGGGCTACAGAGTTGACACGTTATGATTGAGACATGTCTGATAGAAATGTCATTTAATGAATCTGTCGAAAAATAGAAATACTTGGATACCAGGAAGTGACGCAGGGGTCCTTAGAGTGTAACTAGAGGCAGGGTACACCCTGGACAAGTCGCCAGTTCATCGCAGGGCTGACACATAGAGACAGACAACAATTCACACTCACATTCACACCTACGGGCAATTTAGAGTCACCAATTAACCTATCATACTGCATGTCTTTGAACTGTGAGGCACTGCACGGCACCACCGTGCTGCCCTGATTAAATCACGTTTTTGTAAAAATCTGACGGAGCTGATGAAAATCTGGGACACAACTTTAAAGGGCCAACATTTTCATAAAAAGTCTATTTTTAAACAAAGATGATTATAATAACATTTTTTTACACCTGATACACTGTTATCAATAGGTATTGTTAGTTTTAGATTTTGAAGGCTTGGACAAGGATGTTTTCTGGCACAGAGCAAGTTTAGAAATTAAAAAAAGAAAAGAAAGAAAACCAAAACATTTCATAAATTACATATATTTGATTTTTATGAATCCTTAAAGATTAAATTGTCACCAAAAAATGGAACTAAAGTGTTGGTATTAATCGTTTTTTTGTGATAGGACATGATTTGTCCCAGTTCTGAAACATATATTATATATATATTACAAGTCAAACTGGATAATGTCAACATAATTATAAAGTGTAATTTAGGATTTTCAAACTCAAAGTTGCTTCAGAGTGGTGAAATATTCAATCATAAGTGAAAAACTTCCGCTCGATCTGGATTGATTATATTGATTCAATGCTCAAGGATCCAGTATAATCGATTCAAAATGAAAATATTGATCTATACTGACATTTTGAAAATACAGTGATTTTGTGAGTTTATGTAAAAGCAACTGAATGTGTGAATTGGACGTATGAAATCGGCTGAATTGAATTTAATCGAAATTTTGTATCAGACTTTGTCCAAAGAATAGATATAATATCTTATACTGATTAAACTTGTGGTCTCCCCCCTCCTACTTGTAAATCATAAAAAGAAAATTTAAAACGAAAAAGAATTGGTGAACAACATGTTCTCCTAAATCACTCCTACGAACGAAGTGGTTCTTGCATGAAGCCCATTATGTGCCACCTTTATTGCACCTAGTTTAATGACTTTCAAATTCTCTCTGACCTCTCTGTGCCTCCATCTGCTTCCCCACCCTCCAGTAAAACCAGAAGAAAAGCAAACAAGCTAATAATAGATAAATATAATCCCTCTCAAACAGAGGAAAATGTTCTGGGTGTCAGTCTTCCTCGTTCTCTCACTCTCCTACACTTGTCTGTCTCTCTGTATGCCCACCGTGCTCTCTCTCCATTTTCCATTCCAGGTATCGATCTGGAGAATATTGTCTACTACAGAGACGACACCCACTACTTTGTCATGACTGCCAAGAAGAAGAGCTTGCTGAAGAAGGGGGTCATTAAACAGGTGAGAACAACACATCCATTACCAAGAAAAAGTGTGATTCTTACTGGCACCAGCTGCGTCTCTCTGGCCAGTAAAGAAAAAGAAACAAACCAGATGGATGAAACAGGGACACGAAGAGATAAACTGTCCATCATCTCGTCTTTCTCTGCAGCCTGGACCTTTAGCTGATGCAGTAAACCAAGTATGAGACTTGTCACTCACAATCAGAAAAGGTGCTGTGACTCATCACATCGCACCTCTCAATCTGTCTCTGCAGGACTACAGCGATGCAGAGGAGCTGCTGGCTCCTGCGAACGTAGATCAGGAGGCTTTGCGTCTCTACGCCCATGATGCTGCCTACTTCTCCACGGGCGGGAAAATGCCTGACCTCCAGTTCGCTCAGAACCATGCAGGCCAGCCAGACGTGGCCATGTTCGACTTCACCTGCATGCACCGTGCTGAGAATGCCTCTCTGGTCAGGGAGAGGAGGGGGAAGAAGCTGTTGATGGCACTTGTTGGAGATTGCCTGGTGGAGGTAGGGGGGCAACACTTAAAGTAATCTAGTGCAATTTTCTGCCGGTTCACACTTTCAACCACACAAGGAACAGTGATGCCACTCAGTCAGTCCACCACTTTGGTCTATAGGTGGAACATACATTCATGGTCCCCAGAGGATGAATCCCTGACTTTTCATGTAGCGCCACCAGCAGGTCAAAATTTTTACTTATCCCGATAGATTGGTGGAAAATGTTCCACAAATATTATTGGACACCAGATTCTGTAATAAATTATGTCATCCATTGACTTTTCTTGCACCACCATGAAGTTTAATAGATTGTTGACCTGCAATGATTAATCGATGATGATCGATGATCAGCAACTATTTTGATAATTGATTTTTTTTTAAATCTCACATTTTAGCTTCTCAAATGCAAATATTTTCTGGTTTCTTTACTCCTCTATGACACTAAATTGAAAAAACAAGACATATGAGGATGTGTCCTTGGGCTTTGAGAAAGAGTGATCAACATGTTTCACCATTTTATGATATTTTATGAACCAAACTACCATTTGATTAATCAAGAAAATTGATTAATCGATAATGAAAATCAGTTAGTTGCAGCCCTCAAGAGACTGACATGAAATTTGGTACAGACATTTGTGTCCCCTTCTAATATTTTGAATTATATGACTAAATATCTTCAAAACTAATGACATTTCAATCACCCTTAGCTGTACTTTGTTTAGTGCTAATTAGCAAATGTTAGCATGCTAATATGCTAAACCAAGATGGTGAACTATAGCTGCACATAGTTTTTCTTTTACTTTCAGTATGCACTGCTTCTGCCCTTCTGTACTGTTAAATGCAGTATGCATACATTTGGACATACAACTTCATCATAATATTGTACCCTCTTGCTCCTACATCTGTCACAGTCCATAGTGTGAAACTTGAAATAAAAACAAAAAGTATGCAATTTGGAATGCAGCTAATGAGCTGTCATCTGTCTGCGCTTTCCCGATGGCTCTGTTGATGTGACACATCTTACGCTGCACAAAGGATTGTGGCCAGAAATGCATACTGTCTTGCATGCTGCAAAATGCAACCAGATGCAGTAGGACATCCTGGTATTTCTGGCACACTGCATTTGAAATACTATTTATTGGGGCTGCGCAATTATCCACAACAGCAGGAAAAATGTGTGACAAAATAGCTTTATGGTGAAGTACTCAGGTGCTGCAGATATGCCCTGACCTACAAATCTACAAATCTCCAGGCAAAATAATCACAATGTGATTTTTTTAAACTGTATTGTGCAGCTTTGATTGGGACGACTCACTAAATCTTTCTCTAGCAAACAAAGCAGTATGGTAGTCTGGGTATTGCCTTGGAACGCACCCATGGTAAATACTGTATTATGCCAATTTAACATTGTAATTGCAAGTATGTTAGCATGCTGACATAGGCATTTAGCTCAAAGCACTACAGTGTGGAGTCTCACAGACCTGCTTGGTCTTGTTTCATGATGATAAATAAATCATATGTACTAAGTTTAGTATTTTATAGTAGATTTTACTTGCTGAACATCAGCATGTTAGCATTGTCTCTCTGAGTATGTGTGCATGATGATGTTAGCATTTAGCTTAAAGCACTATGTAGCATGACTGTGGACTCGTACTTTTGTTTACATAAAGATTATGACTAATAAGCTCTTGTGTAAAGTTTGAAAAGCCGGGCGCTTGTTTTTTCTTCTCTGTCCCATAAGTCTTAATAAGTGACATTCTTCTTAGTGAGATAATCACTCACTGTTTGAGATGCGTCTGCTCCACTTATCTTTAATTGTGAGATTACTTTAATGAGCTACTTATATTCTTTTCTCTGCAGCCTTTCTGGCCCCTGGGTACAGGCATTGCCCGTGGGTTTCTAGCTGCTTTCGACACAGCGTGGATGGTGAGGAGCTGGGGCATGGGGGTACCACATCTGAAGGTCCTGGCTGAGCGGTGAGCGGGCTTCATAACAGCAGCACACAGTGCGGACAATCGTATTTCATGTTCATGATGCAACTGCTTCCCGTTTCTTCACTTCCTGCCATGTTTCTCACCACCTGCATCACTGACTGTTGATTCAATGACTTGGTGAAGTGAAACACCCACCGCGCCCACAGCCTGTTCACCCATGACCACTAGACTACAGAGCAGCTTCTTTCATCAGGCTCCTCCTCAATTCATCTTTCACATTCTACAATAACAACAGTTTATTTTTATGACTAGCATTTCATTATAAAACCCTGTCTTGTAGAATGATAAATAAATTAACCCTCTACTTTCTACTTTTCAGACAGAGGACGTGTTCTGTTTCCCAGACACACAGTGAAAACCATAGCTACGACGGTTTTAGAAAGAAATTTGGTTTTAGAGAAACTAAAATAAGTTTTTTAAAGTTTAGAAAAAGCATACACATGGTGCCAAAATTCGTCATTATGCCTGCAGATCTCCTCATCAGGAACACCTCACATCCTGAGATAATTAGTATGATGGTAGTTACAGTGAAAGTTGTTTTGATTGCATAGATTTGATTGCATATTTCAGCATGATTCCTTGATGTGACAAGAATAAAACAATGAGGCTTCCGGTGTCCTGACAGAAATCCTTGTTTTGGCCATAAAATGTGCCAGTTGTGAGATTTTGAAATTTAGAGGACAAGACTTTAATGAAAAGCCGCTAAAAAGTCTTCTATTGTAGTGAGTCTCATGAGATCACAAAGTAAAGTCTCGAGAACCTCTCTGGTTATTTTTAACCACGTTAACTATGGGCCTTATAATAAGAGGGTGTACCAGCAGCTTAATTTAATACCAAACAATGCCAAAACTTTCTTTTACAGCAATTATTTTGAGCGGTTCGGGACAGTACATATTTTTTCTCCTACTGGTAGTGCTATTTATCAATCTAGATTGTTTTGGTGCGAGTTGCAGAGTTTAGGAAATGTCGGGCGTAGAGATGTCTGCCTTCTTTCAGATATAATGGGACTAAATGGCACTGGCTTGTGGTGCTCAAAGCACCAAAAACACATTTAAAAATTTCAACAGCAATCTCAAATCATCACCTGGTTACTCAAGATAATCCACATACCTTGTTGCAAGCAGTTTCATTTCGGAGCTACCTCCTGCAGTAGAATGTACAGGAACTACATTCTTCCTACTAGAAAGAATGTAGTTCCTATGAAACTGCTTGCAACAACGTCTGTGGATTATCCTGATTAACCTGGTCATAATTTCTGGAAAGACAGACTGGTGTTGATTTTTTTAAATATGTTTTTTTGGCATTTTGAGCACCACAAGCCGAGTGATATCTAGTTCTATTATTATTATTATTAGTAAGAGAAGCCAGAAATATCTACAGCCGATGTGTCCTGAACACAGCGACTCAAACCAAAAACAGTCTAGGTGGATAAAAAGCACTACAGGAAGAGGAAGTATGTTTTATTGATTTTGGGGTGAACTGTCCCTTTAAATAAAAAACATGTGTGGTTGAGAAATCATTCACCTCAGTGACATCATCACACTCTTTCTTTATTTGTGTCAGTTTCCTTTCACATTACAGTGAAACTCCGTGTCTTGATTGATGTCTGGTTTTCAGGCTGAGCTCAGCTCCAAATGACTCAGTTATGTTTTGTTTTTTGTTTTTTTCTTTCATTTCTTGTCAAATGCACAGAGAGAGCATCTACCAGGTGCTGTCTCAGACCACACCAGAAAACACCAGCAAAAACTACGCTGGTTACAGCATCGACCCCAAAACACGGTACACGCGTGTGAACTTGTCCTCCATCCACAGCAACCAGGTCAGCACCGTTATCCTTTATTTACTCAACACAGATTTGAGTCAGGGTCACTTTAATCATCTTGGAGGTTATTCAAAGATACAGATTAGTAGACAGAGTCTTATAAAAGACAAAACAGTGCTAACAAAATAGACTTTAAACAGATATTTGCCTGAGTTTAATTTGAAGCTGCTCCATTGCTGTTTTTTTTTTTTAAGTTTTAGGTGTTTTTTACATTTGTTGTCAGCAAAGTAAAGCTACTAATATTCTTCTCTCTGTCTGGGCTGAGGCAGTAGTTTTCTATACAAAGTATGATTATTATAAGGTCATTTTAATGGTTTACAGTAAATAACAAAATGCGTTATCTTCATATGATTCCTGTTAAAGGGATAGTTTGGGTTTTTTTTTTAAAATGAGGTTGTGTGAGGTACTTATCTATAGTCAGTGTATTTCCCACAATAGATGGCGGTCGGCACGCTCCCAGTTTGGAGAAGCAAACAGGAGCACTGGCATAGTATCTAAAGAATGTATAACGCAATGTCAGTGTAAGTGTACACTATATTCAGAATACTTTCACCAATTTTCCTTGCCATCAGACAGCCATTTCAGAGGGAAAGTTGTCTTTATATGAGCAAAGTATTGCTTTCTCCAAACTAACCAAACTCCATAGGCAAAAACAGTAATTTTACCTCACAGATCACAGAAGTTGCTGGTCCACCGCTGCCTCAGTATTTTAGTTTATTGGTGTTACTGTGTGACTTCAGTCATTCCGAAGTATCCTATTAAAACACCAAAGTCACACAATAGTTGCACACAGTAGTAACAGTAGACCAGCAAACTCTTTAGTTCTGCAAGATAAAATCACTGATATTGCCAAAGGAGTCTGGTGGCTTTGGGAGAGAGAGTGATATTTGGCTCATGTGACGGCACTGTCCTGATGGGAAAAGGCTGCCGGAAGGTAAAGAGGTGAAAATTTTCTAAATATAGTGCACACTTATAATGATATTGATTTTTTTTTTTTTTATTAAGTGGCTAAAATATGTTTTGCTGCTGACCCTGTCCGCAGCAGTACATTGCTTAACTTCCGTGCCAATACTCCTGCTGCTTATCCAAACTGGGGTCTGGCCAACCGCCATCTACTGTAGCTAATACACTGACTATGAACAACCCTGCTTTAAACAAAAAAAAAATCTGAAGTATCCATTTAACAGAATAGATTTTACAGAAAATAAATACTGGCCTGGGTTTAATGTGAAGCTGCTCCATAGCTGTTTTTTTTCCAGTATTATGTGTTTTATATATTAGTTGCCAGCAAAGTAAGTATGATGATTATCAGGTCTTGTGTGACGGCTTATAGAAAATATTGACTGCATCAAACAAATCCTGCTGTGTCCCTGTAAAAAAAGGTTAATTTAGTCTTTAATCTTTGACTTTATTAACAGACCTACCTGTCATTTCATTCAGGTGCAGCACTTATATGATGCTGATAAATCCAACCTGTCCAGCAAGAGACAGAAGAACAAGTTTCCTCACATGCGTCAAGGTCAGCTTCTCTTCATTGTACGGCCACCATAACCGTGCATTGATGGTTGTTCTTTCACTTTATATTCAGTGTGGTGCTCAGCAGGAACCGCTCTGTGGCTTTGTGGTATTGACACTTCCTTTAAAAAAAAAAACATCCACTCACACCATATTTACATATCAAAGACGGGCATTTTTTATGAGCGGAAAACCAAAAAAAAAAAAAAAGGTTGCAGAGGAGTATTGTTTTATGAATTGTCTGTTTGTCCACTCAGATTCAATCAGCGGCTTTGAAGAGTTGTTGAAATGGTGCCAGAAACACACGGCGGGTTATAAGAACGTGAATGTAAAAGATTTCGCCGGGTCCTGGAGGTCCGGGTTGGCTCTGTGCGCTCTGATCCACCATTTCAGACCTCAGCTCATGTGAGTCGCTCTCCTGGTGTTATCTCGGTTTTTAATCTGACAACACCGCTAATGAGACACTGTAGGATGCTGTGTAATTATGTCGTGGTTTAATTGTGTTAATTCGCCCCAGTTCTTTGAAAGAAATTTGCATGAGGTTATTTACATCAAACTAGGGCTGTAACAAATGTCTTTTCTTTTTTTTTTCTTTTTTTTGACATTTGAAGCTTTTGTTTTCATTGTCGATTAATCTAACGTTTATTTTCTCCATTAATAGATTAGTTGCTTGGACAATAAAATGTGAAAAATATCGATCAGTGTTTTCAAAAGTCCAAGATGACGTCCTCAGATGTCTTATTTTGTCCACAACCCAAAGATATTCAGTTTACAGTCACAGTGTAAAGAGAAAAGAAACCAGAAAATATTCACATTTAAGAACCTGAACCAAAGAATTCTTAAAGGATTACTCAAACTGATTAATCAATTATCGGAATAGTTGGTGATTAATTTAATAGTTGACAGCTAATCGATTAATTGTTGCAGCTCTGCTCTTTGTCTGAAAAAATTCTCAGAACAAAATCCTTAAATTGTAAAGAAGTGATTCACTGGATTAAGTGAGTTAAGAAAACAAAGCAACTTTCTTCAAGGAACATAACTCGTCTTCACTTGTTTTTGAAAGGCTAAACACCCATAAGTATGGATTTAAACACAATACTTAATTGGATATCTATATCTTTTTCAGTAGATTTTGACTTTTGGACTTGTCAGCGCTCAGAAATTATCGGAAATGTTTGGATCACACGAGTCAGAAACAATCCTACACAGCCACCACTGGAATCTGATTCTATAAATGGTGTAATGCTTATAATATTAGTCTAGCCTAGTCTTTATGTGCATCTGTGCATACATTTTTAAATTTATTTGTATAATATTTTGTGTGTAGCATGAAGGAAATACAGCTCTTAATTTTGCTGTATAGCCCTGCTTGATTGCATGATTGCAGCCGATCAATAACGTGCATTCATGTCAAAGACGTGCATGTTACTGTTCCAAAAGTGCTTGTTTCAGATTTTTTTTTAAAAAAGTCTATATCTGAGTTTAAAAGGTGTGTCTCATATTTAAAAAGTCTGTGTTACAGATGCAAAAAGGGTGCAAACACCCCCCCCTCCCCACCCCCCAACTCAGTACTGCCCTACATTTAACACATTTTATGTAAAAAAAAACCCATGGCTAACCAAACAGTAACCAAAAGCTAATTTGAAGACCATCGTTTCTGTGAAAAGACCCTCTATAGATAATACTTTGTAGTAATCACAGCTTCCCTATTCCTCCACAGTGACATGTCCTCCCTGGATGAGTCCAACACTATTCACAACAACCAGCTGGCTTTTAGCACCTTGGAGAAGGAGCTGGGTATCCCACCTGTCATGTCTCCCGCTGACTTGGCCAACAGCGGTCAGATAGACAAGTTGTCCATGGTTCTCTACCTCACCCAGATCCAAAAGGCCTTCAATGTGCCAGCAAAAGGTAAAAGTTTGAGTGTGTTTTATTTGCAAAGGTAAAGAGAAAATCCACCAAGACTAAATTGAAAAGCCAAAAGATTACTTTGCAGTATGTAATATTTGTGTAATTCTTAGTGCTATTTATATTCTGATAGATTTCTGAAGATAGCTATTGGTGGCAGCAGCCTCAATCTTACATAACCTGGTTGCTTAGACACTGCACAGCATTAGCATCACCTTAAAAGGGTCAGGTGTCCTCCCACTGAAACGTGTTTGCTGTTGAGAAGCGATCAAATCACTGCTGCTGTCTCTTTAAGAGCATGTTACCCAGAATTCATTTGGCTTAAGTGGCTAGTGCTGTGCTCAGAGCCAGCCTCTACTGGTTGTGCTGCTCTCCTGCACTGAGCCAGCAGCAGCAGCAGCAGCGGCGGCAGCAGGCAGAGCAAACAGTCACGGTGTGGAGCTGGCTTATCCGGGGGTCTGATGGGACTGGCGTCTGTTAAAGGGGATCTACTATTCCTGCGCTGAAGGAGGATTTTCTCCTGGCTGTCTGTAGCAAAGGTATTTTTGACAGTCTTTGTAGCTTGAGGAGTTTGTGCAGCGTAAAATGTGAGCCCAGCGTTTGCAGGCACTGAATGAGCTGGAGTGGGTGTGATATACGCTCGCTCTCTGTCTGTGATGCTGCTCTGCTTGGGATCCGCTGACTGATGTGCAGGCAGGAGGGAGCTGTCATTCTCCGGGTAACCTTATCTGAATGATGAAAGAGTGGGAGTGGTAGTCAGAGCTGGAGCTGAAGACTTTTTATGCGGATTGACAAGTTAAATTCAGCTGCTGCTGCTGTGACGCTACAGAAAATACAAGTAAGAGGGATTATTTATGTTTCTGACAGAGTATTCGACATAAAAGGATGTTACCTCAAAAAGGTACAGTCAGAATATTCTAACCAGCTGTATGCAAACCTGCAAGTAGGCCAACAACAGATTTCAGGTGTGTTCAGGTTTGCAGCCCGGTGTAACAGTGAGATAAAGTGAATTCGATGTGTGTCCCTCTCTGACATTTTCCTTTCTTTGATTTCTGCTGGCTACAGAACCTGCAGGCTCCCTGCCATCGTCCAAGCCTCTGACTCTCTCCCAGACACAGTCAGCTGTCTTTTTCCTGAACAAGCTGAAGCACAACTCTCTGCAAAGACGCAAGGTACGCCCACTGTGACTGGGGCTCACTGTTTACACAGCACCGAGAAGTGTTTGATAAAGATATTTTCAAACACACCGGCTCGCTGGCTGGAGTTCACGTCTGGGCCTTTCGGTCTGTGACTCACATCTGATTTGTCTCTTATTTCAAAAGAGGTGGTTTCTTGTTATCCATTAAAATGGTTTGAATACTTGTCTGAATGTTCTCTGAATAATCAGGTCATATGATGGTTGGTGGCTTCTCTTATTTTCTCTGCAGGAGAAATTGGCATCTGAGAAACGAGCAAGAGAGACGAGAATGGAAGATGAGGACAGTGTGAGTTGTGTTCAACTAATCAAATTCTGCTTTGGAAGCTTTCTCTACTAATCAAGGGTGTAGAACTGGGTAGGGATGGTAGGGACATGTCCATAACAATTTCCAGAGACGACTGAATTGTCCCAAGCGATAATTCCTCTTGTCTGTCAGTATCCAATCAATATTTGGTGTCACTGTTTTCAGTATAATGACAAAGCACCTGTGCTAATTATAGATGCAAAGAAATACATTTTCAGGTTCGAATGGTTGCGTCTCCCCCTCATAATGTCTCATGTTGGTTTGCTTCACTACCTACTTACAGCCACAGGTCTCTTTTTACTGCTTAAATATTTAATATACAAATTAAGCAACTAGCGACAAATCTAATGAGTTATTGAGACCAATGTTGACAATTGAGATTTATATATATGCAGGTTATGAAATGTTTTGTTTTGCTTTATGTTTTTTATTTTTTATTTCTGAAGTTCCTTGTCCCAGACAAGAATTCACAACTTCAAACAATTAAAAAATGTGGTAAAAGCCTTCAAAATCTCAAACTAACAATACCTACTGATAACATATGTATAAAAATGTGCATCTTTTAAAAATGAAAATAATTGCCCTTTAAAATTGTGTCTCAGATTTCCGTCATCTCCATCAGATTTTCACAAAAACATGATTAAATCATGAAAAGGTTTAGCTGTACCCTAAGCTCCTCTATCTCACTTCCTGGTTTTTAAAAAAAGGCAGGAATACTGCTCAAGCACTGGTAATCTTTCTATTTTTCAACAAATTCATTTCATGATGAATAATTTTGCTAATGTTGTATCACTGATTTTAACTCTGCTGTATGACCTTTTCCCTCAGAAGGTGGTGTCTCCTGCGTCCCCTGAGCTCAGTCCGCCACCTGCTCCTGCTCCTGCTCCTGCTCCTGAGCTTGAGCCTGAACCTGAACCTGTTGTGCCGATGACAAACAGCGAGGAGTGCTACTTCTGTGGTCAGAGGGTCTACGTGCTCGAGCGCATCAGCGCTGAGGGCAAGTTCTTCCACCGGAGCTGCTTCACCTGCCATCAGTGCGGCATCACACTCAGACTGGGAGGATACACGTTCGACCAGAGCACAGGTGAGGGCTCACTGTCTGTGCAGCTCCTTCATGAAAACATTGTTTATTTTATTTAATTCTTAATTTGAACAGGCAACCTCAAATATGCATATGCAATTTAGGGCTGCACACTATAGTAGAAAAGTCATATTGTGATTTTTAATCTTTAATCTATTAAAATCATGATAAGACATTTTTTGGTGTCTGTACCAAATAAACATGTTTTCTTTCATCTGGAGAAAAAGATTTGTAGGGCAGGTCATCTCTGCAGCACTACAGTGCCTCATTATAATGCTGTTTTCTTTCATTTTTTTTTTCTTTTCTTAAAAGAATTGTAGTTCTGGCTCTGCAATTTGGACATTGCTCTTGGCCTTTTGATCATTTTGTCATTAATTGTGCAGCCCCGATAAGTTTAAGAATAGAAAGACAGAGAGAATTTATAGACACATTAAATATTTAAGAAAAAGCATTTGCAAGTGAGATAGCAAGTACATGAGTGCAGCCTTCTTTTAAAATGAATTAAAAGAATGTAACTTATTATTTTTTGGAGCTCGTTCTGTTTATGTGCAGCATAGTGTTTGGAAACATTTTGCCCAATTCAGTGTGAAGAAGAGGCACAGCTCGTGTTAAAATGTCCTGTGACCTGATATTGTAAGTGCTGTGTTTAAATTAAATCAAAGAGGCAAAGGAAACTAGGCTGTTTTTGCAGTAGAGCCTCATAAATAAACAACATACAGTGCTGCTCCTGTGTCACCTGTACTGCAAAGTG
>JAJHUR010097748.1:0-17323 GCA_027495735.1 Lutjanus campechanus
AAAAAAAACAAAAAAAAAAAAACCCTGAAGAAATTAAAGCAAACCAAAACATTTCATGAATTAGATATTTTTCATGAATGCATAAAGAATACATTTTCACACAAAAATTGGAATTAAAGTGTTGGTATTAATATTTTTAAATTTTCTTTGGTAAGACATGAATTCCCAAGAATGGGTGATATAAATCCTAAAGATTTTTTTATATAAATTGTCACTCAGACGCTCCATCAGTATATGTACTGTATATATATATGGATTCTCAATAATGCAAAGAGAACAAGGTCTTCTTTGTGATTGTAAGTGATCAACAGTGCTCTCCTTCAGTCGACTGATAAAGAGACAAGTCATTCCTTCAAGCGATTGCTACTTGTTGTAACAGCATTTTTTCCCCTCTTTGTTTTATTGTTCCACCTGTTCCCCTCCTTTTCATCCCCTGCATATTATCCCTCCTTCTGTCCAACACATTTCTCTTCTCATTTTGTCTTAAGTCTCTATTTCTCTCCCCAACCTCCATTCCTACCTCTTTCCTCCAGTTTTCGTCAAGTTTGGATCTCCCTCCACCCCCGTCTTTGTCTCCGCCCCTCCTCTCTCTCATCCTCTCCTCTGCTCCCCATTCATTACCCTGGATCCCCATCTGTCTTATTTATGATTCTCGCTGATGTTGCGTTCACATTGCGTTTGTTGAAAGTTTACCTGATGCTTGCTGTTGTCAACAGGAGAGCAGCGGTGAATCCATCAGAGCTGCTGCACAGTGACGCCTACCGCATCTACAGACACAAAAGTGACTTTTGACTAACTTTTGCTCACTTTTTCAGCAGCAAAGACAGACAGATGTTCAATTTTGTCTCTGTGCCGCTCCTCAATCAAAGTTAAAGGAGAAATCTGTGATATATTAAATGTAATAAAACACAAAATGAGCTCGACTTGTCATTAGAGACCAAGGAACCTTGCTATTCTGACACCATCACAAACAGTGTCCTTGTTTGAAATTTCTATTTCGGGCCAGAATAACTGTTATTGTTTGCCTGTTTCACGTTAATTAGAGCTCAAATTAATGCCGAATGTTTGACGAATGAGTAAGTGTCTGTTTATGAGTTGTAAGAAATCACAAATAATATTGTATCGGGATGTTTTTAACTTTTAAACTGAACAATATTTTAATGGAGTCTGGCAGGCATGGTCGAGTCTCCCTCTATCTCCGTTTTATCTTTTACGTTGTTTTTATCTTATGTCCCGTTACGTCTTTTATCTAGTTTTTCTCTTGTTATGTCCTGCTACATAGTTTTCATCTTGTTACATCTTTTATGTCCTTTTTGTCTTGTTACGTCACATTTGTCTTGTTACATCTCTTATGTCATTTTTCGCCTTGTACCGTTATATCGTTTTCATCTTGGTACGTAGTTTTTGTCTTGTCACGTATTTTTTGGTCATTTTCAACTTGTTATGTACTTTGAAGTTGTTTTTGTCTGGTTGCGTAGTTTTGTCTTATTACATCTTTTTTGTCCTGTTATTGAATGTTATGTTGTTTTCATCTTGCTGCGTATTTTTTGTCTTGCTACTTCTTTTTAATCATTTATGGTTTGTTATGTATTGTCACATTGTTTCCATCTTGTTGCGTTAGTTTGTTTTCATATTTTTTCATCTATTTTTTGTCTTGTTTCATCTTTTTAATCATTTTCAACTTGTTATGTATTATCACGTTGTTTTCCTCTTGTTGTGTAGTTTTTGTCTTGTTGCGTCTTCCTTGTCTTTTTCACCTTGTTATGTAATGTTACATTGTTTTCATCCTGTTACGTCTTTTTAATCATTTTCAACTTGTTATGTATTGTCACATTGTTTTTCTCTTGTTGCATAGTTTCTGTCTTGTTACATATTTTTCATCTTGTTATGTATTGTTACATTATTTTCATCGTGTCACGTTGTTTTCTTCTTATTATATTTTGTACGTTATTTTTATGTCATTTTCATCTCGTCTTGCTTTCGGCTTGTTACATATTTTTATTTGGTTTTGAAAATGTCAGGAGTAGAATTTACAGATATTTGTGTTAAAATGTAGGGAGTAAAAGTAAAACATTGTCAGAAAAAGAAATGCTCAAGTACAGTGCAGATATCTGATTTTTCAGTACAGTGAGAACAGTAGCAAAGTATTTGTACTTAGTTACTTCCCTGCTCTCTGCTCATTTTTGCACACACAACTGCTACATATTGTTCCTTTTAGGACAAAAGTGAGGAACAATGTGATCTGGGAGAGAAGGTTTCTCAGCAAATTCTGGTTTGACTGAGCTATTCCACATTTTTGCCTCCTCCTGAAGTAAAACCTGCAGTAAACATTTTGAAATGAAATACTGAAGGCACACGGTGTTGTCCAATAAAAGAACATTTGTTGTGTCTTTGCGTGAGTGACCCGGTCAGTCCTCTTGTTTATCAAAATAATCAGTTTGTTATTGCAGTTAAATGACATTCCAGCAGCATACTGCAGACAACCTCCCTCCAGACTTCCTCCTTCATAACTCATCATCTTGTCTTTTCTGCCTAAACCCATCATCCTCCTCTTACTGATGAGCCCTCCATTATTTCTGTCCCTCTCTGCCTCTCTCCGCCTCATACGTTTCCCCCTTTTTTTCTGTTTTCCTTAATTCTGGCTGTCTTCCCTCCGTCTTCCCCAGCCACCCGTACTGGCAGAGCGGTGCAGAGGTTTCTTAGATGTTTTAAGCTCTTATATAAGACTGCAGCTCACCCTGACACTGCATACTGTACGACTTATAGCGTGCATGTGTGTTCATTTGTGCAACAGCCGATTTTTAATACAGACACTCCTGCAAAAGCACGTAACATTAATGAAAGAGTATTACTGCATGACATTATTGCTGTTACAGGTAGCACTTTACCATCTTTTCAAGAGCTGAGCCATATGATGTAGCTTCATAAACTATGATTACCAAGCCCAGTTGATTAAAAGCTAGAATTAGGGATATAATTTGGCATTGCAGCTGATACCGAAAGCCAATAATTTCACATTATTATATTTTAAAAAGAAGTTCATATAACCTGTAGTTTATGCACGCCTGAGGGTAAAAAATATTCAGATATAGTGAGCAAATATGATTTAATATTTGATAGCTCTGACCAAATAAAAGCTAACTGACAGTTAGCAGTAAGAGTTCTGTTTTAAAAAAATTAATCGAAAAACTTCACAACACTTTGAATTCTTTGGCAAATGCTCTATAAAACCCAACTTAAATGCTTTGAAAAACTGTTAAATCGGATATTATTATACCCGATATTTATCATTTAATATACTGTATGTCGGTACTGATATAGACCAATGCAGCTATAGACAACTTATCATCCCCAACATTTATTGAGCATCCCTTGCTATAATCTTTAAGGGTTTCATTTTATCAAACCCATTTTTTGGTTAACCGTTAATCGCTTAAACACTCAAAATATTTTTGATCGGTTACGTGCGTCGGTTACATGCGGCTGGGGGTACAAAGTGTGAGACACGAGAGTCCATCACCCAGTCGATGTGACAAATAATTCAGACAGATATGCTGCCAATCAGCATGGTAGAGGGTGAGGGATTCAAAGAGCTAGTTTGATACCTCAATCCCAAGTACATTATGCCATTGAGAGCTACTGTGACCAAACGCACTGAAAAACACTTTGAGGATGAGCTAAAAGTCAAGCTAGCCAGAACAGACAAGTTAGCTCTGACCACCGACTAACTGTACAGCTCTCGCAAACAAAATCACAAGAACTGTCATCCTTCATCAGCCCCCACCATCCTCTTCATCCTCTAGAGGTTGGAGGTTTGTTCAGACAACTTTGCTGAGAAGCTAACTAGTACGGTGAAGACATGGTGCCTCTTGTATTTTGCGATTTTGCTTAAAAATGAACGGGGTAGTCAATGGCTGTCGGGCAAGTGAAAGCAAAACGAAATAAGACTGATATCCCTAATGTGCATCATCTAATTGCCTCTCTATAGACTATTTCCATAACTAGTTTTCATTATTATGTAAGTTTGCCTTTACCATATGGGTTTAGTAGGAAATAATGTGCACTTAAATTCAACATGATGTAGAAGACAACAGCCAGTTCCAGGCATTAGAGAGTGGAAGCATAATTGCTGCCGTCTGTCTCCTTTCCATAGGAAGTGCTCATATAGTGCTTATGCTCCCTAAATGTACTGACTTGTGCTTGCTGTACTTGTCAGTAAGGTGGAAGAACTTCTCATTAAACAGTACATCTTGTTTCCTGGTCTGTGTGTGTTCTCATTTCATGAAAGAAGCCGCCCAGTTGTCAACAACTTGATTTGAGAGAGGAAAAAACATCTCTGAAATGATGGTTGGTAAACAGCATCTATCATTGGAGTTGATGATTAACTACGAGTAACACTGTAATAGTGGCCTCCTAAACAGAAGTTTGCTTGTGGATCATCTGCCATTTCCATAAGGTTTGAATCATCCAACCAATGCTAGTTTTGCACACATGTTGCTTACACAACCTCCTGGGTATAAGTTTGTATATTTCTACTGTCTGCATATCAGGTTTGGAACAAATCATCGGTAAATGGTCAATACGGATCACCCCTCCACAGCCTGCATGTAGTTTTATTGTCACTGTTACTTTTTAAAGTGATAATCCCCTGAATCTCAATACAGAGTTAAGCTCACTGTGTACTCTGCCGCACATTTCTGTTTCAGCCAAGTCTAAAAAAAAGGGAAGAGCGTCTGATTTAAAAGCCATCACAATGCCTCTATGGAGTGAAATCCCTGCTATAACTTGGAGACTGGATGTGCTGTCATCATAGAAGCAAATCATCAGACTGTGATGTTAATGGTAACTTCAACATCTGCTGTCTTTACTCCTACACACAGTTCTGCTCAGCTCACTGGAGCAGCTCTGTGTCTGCCTGTGACACAGGCTTCAGTGTTGATTGGCTACTACTCGTGACTTCTAACCAATCAGACTTTGCCGTGGGCGGGACACTGAGCCAGACTACAGAGTGAGTAGTGTAAAAATCATACTGTACAAATTAGAATTACCTATCATATGTACTGTAGTATAGCATAATATAGTAGGGTGCAGTAATTGAAATGTACTCTATATTATAATTATCATTATTATTATTATTATTATCATTATCATTATTATTCATATGGTGATGACTGCAGACAGAGATCAAAGCCATGTGCATTTTAAAAATATTTTAACCCTAATCCAACCTTTTATTTCTTTTTTGCTGAACCAGAAAATGATCCAATCAGTAAGTCACAACCATGATGCAATCCAAACCATGAGTTTTGTGATGCGTTGCACCCCCACCGACTGCATACATGTCTTGATTAGATTGCTGGTTAACGGAGACACAATATAGGGAAATATTAATGATCCACACTTGATACTACAGAGCTATTTTAAATGAGTGTCACAATGAAATGCAATAGTTTTCCCTCTTTCATCTGTGGCAAAGGCATTAGCACAGAATATGATTGTATATAAATGCACATGCTGTACAGATCACCAGATACTGTACAAATGTTGAGACCGAGGCCGAGCGCTGAAATGAGAACAGAAGAGAGATTGTCTGATTGAAAAAGTCAGTTCAGAGAATGTGGGCTATCTGTTGCATAATGTGCTGCAGTAAAACCTGAAAATGGTTCACTTGAGGCGAGGCTTAGAGACTAGCACACAAAAAAACAGAAAAAATTTGAAGTTGTGGTGTTGGTTAGTGCCAGATTGTTCAGGCTGCTCACTGACTGAAGTGGTGAAGTCTTTGTATGTGCTCCAGTAAAATACACATGAAATGATACTAAGCGATAATTTTGGGAAAGAGAGAGGGCTGCATGCCACTACATCTACACATTTATGTCATTTTATGTTAATTTGAGCCCTTTAGTGAATATTTGATGGTAAGCTGTGTTAGAAGTCAGGAGTTTGCTGCCTGTGTGCAGCAGCAAGTGGGAGATCAAGTGAACACAGTAAGAAGGAATAATCATTCTGAACGCAGCTCACATCCACACAGATCATGACATGGCAGGCATTAATGATTCAGAGGGAGAGGGATGAAGAGTGAAGGAGGAAGATAGAGAGAAAAGATGCCAGGTGGGAGGGGAAGGTGGAGACAAAGATAGGGAGAAAAGAGAAAAAAGGGGGCGTAGATGGAGAGAGTGGAGGTGAGGAAGAGACAGATGAATAAGCAGAGAGAGAGTGTGGCTGATGGGGAATAAAGTGGCAGAGGAAAAGAGGCAGCCTTAGAGATTTTTTTTTCCCCCCTCCCCTCTTCTTAGCTCAGAGCCATTTTGGTTGGTTCGCTCCTTGTGCTATATTTTAGGAAAGCGTGACGAGACAGAATGTGAGAGCAGAGAAAATGCAGTTTGACATTACAGCAGTGTGAACACCAGCACTGGCATTTAACACCTCATTTTCCAATATTTTCTGCGGCTGTGCCTCTATTTTTTAAGCATTTTGGAACAATTGTGGTGATTTTTTACTTTGAGATTGCTGAAATCGGTTGAAAAGGGTAAGAGACTGCTGGAGAGTTAAGTAAACTGAGCTGAGGCTGACATTGTTTCATCAGTACATGAAGTTACAGTTGGCATTTTATCAAAAATACCCATTATCAGCATGTCATGTGGTGCATTTGTAAGATTAATTGGTTGCACTTTATTTTAGAGTACACTAATAAGATGTAACAAGCTGTGCTTTGTATCAAATTGGACAAAAACTAGAAATAATGTTTTTTATTAGACAGTATGAGACCCTTTATCAGACCCTAATTAGACTTTATTAGGGGGTAATTAAGGGCACCGTACAACAGAACTGTACTCTGAACTGTAAAATACAGTGAAACCAATTAATTACATATTTATTAAAAAGTCACACAGGCTTTCAACATGCATTACTTCAAATAAACAGGATATGTTGCATTAGAGCTGTGCAATATATCGATATTATATTGTATCGTGATATGAGAGTAGATATTGTGATAGATTTTGGATACCGTTCTAACGTGATATGGCATAAGTGTTGTCTTTTCTTGGTTTGAAAGGCTGCATTGCAGTAAAGTGATATAATTTTCTTCTCATTATATTCACATTACTGATAATTATTTATCAAAAAAGCTCATATTTTGTGAAAGCACCAATAGTCATCTGTACAATACTGTCACAATATCAAGGATCTTGGTCAAAAATATTGTGATTTTCACTCATTTTATCACCTTAGCTGCCTCCACCCCCTCGACTACGCAACATGTAGTTAGTCACAACCTGCACGATCAATAATTATCGATATCGAACGATATGAAACTTCACTATCGTGATAGGTTTTTCAGCTCTATCGCCCAGGCCTACATTGCATTACTATAGATGTGAACTACCCAACAGTAAAGCTGGGCTATATGAACAATTTCAAATATCACAATATTTTTTTTTTACTAAATACCTCCATATCAATATTGCAACAATACTATTCATGCTTTCACAAAATAATAACACAATGAGATTGTTGCTGTCAACAGTAATGTGGATATAATGACTAAGTGGGTAATGCCAAAAAAACAAAAAAACAAAAGAGCTGGAACAGTCTGATGAGTTCAAAAAATTACATCATTTTACTGTAATTTAGCCTCGAAAACCAGGAAAATACAACCTATACAATATTACTATATACCATCAATGGGAAAGAGAGAAACATACGCAAAAATATTATACTGTTATTTATTCCCATGAATGCTGTAATCTTAGTCAGCACTCCTCTGGCAGCAGCACGTGCAGCATGTTAGTTGTCCCCATCAACCATGACATGACATATCTGCGCACGGACAGACAGATGGATGGGTGAACATGTTTTGATCAAAAAATGTAAATATAGCCACTGTTGTATGTCACTGTTTTCTCCCTGTTAGTGAACTTAAGTATTGTGACAAAGAACCTGTGCTAATTCAAATTCTCCCCCTTTAAATGCCTCACAGTGGTTTGGTCCACCAATTACCTAAACCACTGGTCTCTTTTTTTACTGCCAAAATATTTAAGAAGGAATTAAGTGACTAGTGACAAATCTAGAGAGATATTTAGACCATTGAGGAAAGTGAGGAATATGTACAAATCTATTACACTGTTATTTATTAGATAGATAGATAGATAGATAGATAGATAGATAGATAGATAGATAGATCGTCTTCAAATCCAGATTCATCAAACGCAGCCTGGAAAATTTACACTGAAAAAGGCTGAACCACACTGGCATTCAGACAAGGTGGCAAGGGCCTGCTGCCAACCCTGTCAACCCGATTACACACACACACACACACACACACACACACACACACACACACACACACACACACACACACACACACCATACTCACACAGATAGACACACAGAAACACACACACACACACTTCTGATGTTTGCTCAGTCCAGAGGGCACACACATATACACACAAGCACACAAACTGGCACAGCATCAAGGTGGCATGGCAAGGCACTGCTAGTGGCCTTGTCAACTCAAGTAACCTCCCACAGGAAACAGACAGACACACAGCCCCCAAAAGCACGGATCATATGCAAGAGAGCGAAAAGAGGAGGAGGGAAGGGAGATATGTTGAGACTGAGGAAGAGGGAAAGTGAGACAGAGACGAGAACAACAAAGCGAGAAGATGAGCAAGGGAGGAAGGCGGCGGAAAGACTGGTAGACTGAGCAATATAGCAACAGATGGACAAAGAGAGGAATACAGAGAGGGAGAAGGACAAGAAAGAGATTGGTGGAGTGAGCAACGGAGAGACAGATAGAGAGAGAGTAGGAGATGGTGGACCAAAAAGACCATCTGCTATTATTGGGAGACTCCAGGCAGACCTTTGTATGATGCTGTGTGTGTGACTGTGGGTGGGTGAATCAGTCTCTCACTGTCTCTGCATGTACATGTGTGGGTGTGCTGTACGCTAACAATCATGTTTGTCATTGTCTCTGCGTGAGACTCAGCAGAATCACACACACAATGCGCACAAAGGCCGCAGACTCATGACACACATCAATACTTGGATAAAATGATCATGACATGTCATCGGATATTAAGGAAACATGACAACACTACGGCTGCGGTGTCCTCCTTTGAAATCTGTATTCTGATCCATAACTTGTGTTATTGTTTTCCTGTTTCATGTTAATTAGAGGTCAAATTAATGCCTAATGCTCGCCAAATGAGTAAGTGTCTGTTTATGAGTCGTAAGAAATCGTTAATAATCTTTTAGAAGGACTAGATGTTTATAACAGTTAAATTGAGCAAAATAATGTTAATGAAGTTTGGCAGGTAGCAAGACAGGCAGTGACTTAACTCGGTCCGATACTGTTCTCACGTGCTCGTATTCATATTCATAAAAGTACTCCAATACCCCACGCTCGACACCACCTCACGAAAAATAGCCGCTCGACACAAGCGAACATCTAAATATCCAACACGATGTAGAGTTCAAGAAGTGTGCTGATGCTTACTCTCTTTTTTGCAGCAACTCTGGCGACTGTCTAAAATTCCATGCAAGTCCATGTAAAACTGAAATAAATGCACAAAGTGAACCTGTAGACCGCAGCCAGGTGCTGTCCAGTAAGTCCCGGCAGGCGTAAACTAGTTGAATGCCTCGACTAATTAATCCAAAGATGAAGAAAAAACATTGTTGCCACCAGTCTGTAACCCTCTTTACTTGGTAATAAGCTCCTGTTCTTTTTCCCTAAAACGGCCTGACAGCGCAGAACACCCAACTTCACTCTTTGGGGTCCACAGCAGGGTCAAAACTGTTGCACACATGGCACCACACTCACAGCTGTCCCCTCTAAACGATGACAGGTAGGAACTAATTAGCTCTTAGACAAGAGGGACATGAAGAAGAAACTTAAATACTACACATGTAAATGTGTAATTAAAATACTAGTGAAAGTGCTGTAAATGATAATGAAATAATGATCATATATAACAACTTTTGTAACAGTTAACTTAATTCTGCAAGTCCATAATAATGCTGAAATATCATGTACACAGTAAACTGCATAGCTTGATAAGGAACACAAAATTACAGTAGTAAAGCAACTTACAACAAACAACCCAAAAAGGTCCTGTGTATACTAACTATGATTACACTAGCAGCAGGAAACAGCAATAACAATTTGTCACATTTAGAAAGTGAAGAACATCTGAAGAAAATAAAAAGTTTTTAAAGTTATTGTAAGAACTGTAATGGCATTATTAAGTACAGTACTCATATTGGTACTTGGTATCGGCAAGTACTCAAATGTAAGTACTTGTACTTGTACTCAATCTGAAACTTTCCTTCCTAATCAGGATTCTATTGAAGGCTTATAAATGGTCTATATACTGTACAGTGTATCGTAGCCAAATAGACTAGTTCCCAAAAGATTTAAAGACATACAGTATTAGTATATCAATCTTCATCTATTTATCACTGGGCTAAGACTATTGCTCCTCTTCTAATTATACAACATTAATATGCACAAACTCTTTAGCCAGAAAATCAGCTGTAAGACTTTCAAGACGCTTCATGTGGAATTTTAACATCAAGCAATTATTGCAACATTAATTCTGGGACATTTGTTGGGAGAACCATAATGAAATGACAGGAGATCTTAATTGCTTTACACCACGACGCAGGAACAGAGTGCTGTCCTCAAGGCACAAGCAGAGTTAAAGCTTTAACTCTGGTAACGGCAGATGGTTGGAACAAGTGGAAGACGGATGGAAAAATAATTTCAAATATGCGCAGCCTCCAAAATGAAGCCGAACATAAAAGCAAATAGACAAATTTCAGAGACAAGCCAAAAACAACATGCTCGGGGTTTCCCCACAGGATTTTGTGAGACTGTAATGGATGACCCTTGGGGTCTTCAGCTTTTTTCCGGCCAGGGATGCCGCAGCTGACATAAAGATGGAGCAAGGTTGTCAAATGTAATTTTTTATGAACCTGAAGAGGGCAGGTCTTATGTAATATCAGAGTGCCGCAGATGAATGCAAAGAGAAACCTTTTTGTTGAGACAGTGACAGACCATGAAGCAAGTGTTTGGTTTGGTTTCTGTCAGAGTCTGTCTGTTAAATTAACTGAAACTAACGGTGAGCTCAGTGCAAAGTTGCTGACGGGGGAAGAGGACTGGAGCGGGCCGGCCCCACAGCACAGTCAATTGAGCAACGCTGCAGGGAACAAGTGGAGTGTCAGTGGAGAGCCAGTCGAGTCCAGTGGGGTTCAGTAAAGCCTGCATCCTTTTCTTGTTGGAGGCATTCAGTGTATGTTGTAGCCTGTTAGCAGCTGTTATGGAAATGAGACTTGCGGGGCTTTTCCACTTTTGGCGGCGCCGAGACAATACTGAGCTGAATTGCATTTACATGACCACTTTTAACACACTGATTTGTGCCGAGTCGCGCCCCACGTCCCCCCCTAGGATGACTACCGTTCTTCCCCTAAAAGAAGCATGTGTAGTGAAACTCTATTCTTACAGTATCTGCAGGAGAGCAGAGAAAAAGGTGCTTTTAACTCTCTGTGTTCATCTCTCAGTACTTTTGAAGCTTCTAACTGAATCTCTGTGGTCTTAAGTTCAGTATCTCTCCTGTGTCGCTGTTTGTACCTCCAGGTATCTGCTTTATGTTACGGTTTCATGTTTGCTTTTAGCTGGATAGGCACTATCTTCAGTTACTGCTGATGAAGACGCAGCATTTGCTGTTTCATAATGAAGCATTTGAATAGCATAACAGCTTTTATTGTGAAAAATGTATAGGAAATTAAGCTCAAACTAAGCTACAGTCAGCTACAAGACACACTTTCACTGCTGTAATGGAGATGTAAATCCCTACTGTGCAGGGCTTACAGTATGAAGCTGCAACGAATAAACAAAAAAATCTATTGTGAATTGATTATTAATTAGTCATCAACTATTGTGATAATCAATTTAGAGGTTTGAGTAATTTTGAGTTTGAGAAAAAAAGTCCATATTTTATGATTTTAGCTTCTTAAATGAGAATATTTCCTGGTTTATTTACTCCTTTATGACAGTTAATTGAAGATCTTTGGGTTATGGACAAAACAAGACATTTGATAATGTCATCTTGAGCTTTGGCAAACACCGACTGAGATTTTTCACCATTTTATAGACCAAAGAACTAATCAATTAAGCGACAAAATGATCAACAGATTAATCGACAATGAAAGCAATTGTTGCAGCTTTGCAGGCTTACATGTCTTTCTTTCGGACGCCCCTGTGGCTCGGTTGGTGGGGCGTGCGCCTCATGTGCTGGGGCTGTTGGTTCTCTGTAGCAGTCACTGGTTCGATTCGTGCCTGCGGCCTGTTTGCTGCCCCTCTCTCTGCCCCCTTTCCTGTTGTGTCTTCAGCTGTCACTATCCAAATAAAGGCAAAAAGCCCAAAAAACTTTATGAAAATTTTGGCCTTTTAAAATTGTGTCCCAGATGTCCATCAATGTCCATCTCCAGCAGATTTTTACAAAAAGAATGATCTATCTATGATCTATGATCTAAAAACCCCTGTGTCACTTCCTGGTTTATAAAGGCAGGAATACTGCTCAAGCACTGGTAAACTTTTCTATTTACTTATCTATTTTTCAACAAATTCATTAAATAATATTGCCATCAGATGTGTCCCAACCATAACAAGTCAACTGTGCAACCCTTCTAAATCAAAGCTAAAAAAGAATTATGGTTTAAAAATGTGTATTTTGATTAGCATTAAGAGAACTCTGAGCAACTTTAAAAAATAAAATCTTTCGGATGTTGACCCATAACAAGATTTAATAACCCAGAGTTTGATCTTTTTAAATATATTTTCCAGCAGAATACAAATCAGAAACCCCACAAAATACAGTTTTGTCTCAGTTCTCAAAAATGAGTGATTTAAAACTTTTGCATCCAGCAAATCTTCCTCCCTGGTCAGTAATAGCACACTGAACTCTGACCTCTCCCACGAGGGGTCATTGATTTTAACCAGTGGACTTTAATTGCCACAGTCATTACTTAACCACTCGCACAGTAGATAGCCCACCTCCCTGCTCATTGAATATAATCAATACAGTATAATCAGAAATAGTCATCGTGGTCAGCGCTTACACGCTTGTAGTCGGGGGGCGATCCACTGAGCGGCTGCATCCACTCAAGCACGAGGACCCCACCAGCTCATAAACTGTATCAACCACAGTCATTACTGAACATCTAAACACAGCAACAACCTGCTTAAACAGTCGAATCACAGTGAACGAAATAATTTAATCAACAACTTGACTTCCTCAAGTCAGTCCGCAGGTTTTCACTGAGCAAACGCAGCCCTCCTGAGCTTTAGGGTGCAGCCGTGTCCTAAAAATAGGACCCCTAGTTTCTCACATCAATGATACAGACACGGCCTTTAGAGTGCTAGATTGCCCTGTAAGCTCAATTGATCCGGCTTTATTGGCTATTGATTAGCGGTGCTGCACCCGCACAAGTGGAATTGTTGAAGAAGCCATAATGGCTTGCGCAAGATGATGATAAGCCATGCCCAGGGGGACAACTTAAAGGGGAGACGCTATCAACAAGGAATGCTGTCGTACCAGCGATTAAGAAGTCACTGCGGACCTTCGGTTTTTGCCCCCTTGTAATGTGCTCCTCCATATGACTGAACCACGAAATAAGAGGCCAGATTGTAGTTTTTTTCATTTCCTGAAGTACACTGCAGTTCAATACGTCGTCATCAAAACATGCTGAACCGCTCGCCTCCCTCTATTATCAAATTCAGCATGTAGTTTCTCAGCGTATTAGAACCAGAATGAGACTTTTTTTTCTTTTTTTTCTGATGGGTACCCACTTGACAAAAGGTATTAGCATGATTTAAAGTGTGTGGGTCTCAGGAGAGGATTAATTTACTCAATTCCATTCCCCAGGCCGTAAAAAAAAAAAAAAAAAGAGAGAGAAAATTTTAAGCGCTGCAGTTCAAATGTAGAATGAGATTAAATTCCTTGTGATGGTGACTTATTGGGTTTTTGTTATTTCTTTCCATGATACGACATCGCTAGAGCCACTTTCCAAAAGGGAAAATAAAGTAATATTCACTTACACCGAGGCTATAATGAAATCTGTGTTATTGTCTGAACTCTGTAACACAATGCAGCATTATTACTTGGATGAACATTAAAAAGCTCATTATAGATCATCCAATGAGAAGGAAACTCCGGCTGAATTTAAAGACACGCAGATTATTATGTTCATTTTGATTCAGAACTCAAACTGAAATTATTACAAGGCTGCACTCCGGCTATTAGACTTGATGGAGCAAAAGTGTATCTAAGTATTTTAAGGAAAAATTCAAACTTTTGAAATGGTTTGCCTCTCTATTCCATGATTTTCTCTGACTAAAATAGTGCAGCTGGCCAACAGGGGCTCGTTGGTATGGAAATACACTTTATCTTTATGGATTATATGATGCTGAACTGACAAGAAGACTCTCAACATATGACGCTTTTTTATCTCGTGTTTCTTACAGACATGAAGAAATTGTTAATATTTCTTATTTTTTAGAGTAGATTTGCTGTAATATTTCCCCTAAAGAGCGCGAAGAAGGTTCGTTTAATTCAAGCCGCTAATGTGTGTATTTATTTAACATTTTGTCACGACTACAGAAGAACAAGGGAACTGCTAAAGGAAGATAAGGTTGTCTGACATTGACTGCTGTTAGTTATTGGTTTGATTGATGGTATTATAATGTGTGCATTGATTACTGATGATGGCTGATGAGGCGAATGATCAGCTAATAATTGTACTCCGTTTCTGACGGCAGTGCGCAATAAATGGTTGCCTTTTGTGTGCATTTACCTGCCACCCACTGCTGAAAGTACACAACATGACAAAGAACTTCTATAATAGTACAAGATACACTGAGCTTTTTAGAGAAAGAGCAGCTTTACTGGAAATGACAAGACTGTATGGCAAGAAATGGCTCTTTCAGGTGTTAGGGACAATTTTCCTGCCATCTTAACCTCATAGCCACACTTCAGGTATAATGGGGCACTCATGTTAGAAGGTATACAATGCACAAAGAGCTTGCACGGAGATGCTTTGGGTAGGCTTGCGGAGTAACGGATTACATGTAATGGGATTACTACGATAATCCAGACGTATCTGGATTATAGTAACGGATTTTTGAAGAAATCGTAATCAGATTACAGATACATTTAGTAAAAATGGGGATTATTAGTAGCATTACAATAAAAACATGGAAGTTTCACCAATTTTTATCTTTGAATTAATCAATAAATTGCACACAATAAAGGAAGAAACAGCTGGACAAACAAACAAATCTAACAATGGACATAAAACACTTAGAGCTGCAACGATTAATCTATTATTAACAGACTATTAAATTAGTCCACATCTATTTAACAAGTAATTAATCATTTTCTGAGTATTCCTTTAAGAAAACAAGCCAAAATCCTCTGGTTTCAGCTTCTTAAATGTGAATATTTTCTGATTTCTTTACTCCTCTCTGACAGTAAGCAGAATTTCGTTGAGTTGTGGACAAAATAAGACATTTGAGGACGTCGTTTTGGACTTTGGGAAACAGTGGTCAACATTTTTCAGCATTTTCTGACACTTTGTGAACCAAACAATTCACTGATTAATGTCAACAGATCAATCAATAAGGAAAATAATCAACTGCAGCCCTAAAAACACGAAGTTGGGGTAAATAATTTCACCATATTTTAAATTGAGGTAATCCAAAACTAACAGAAAGTAATCACGTTACATTATTAATCAAGTTACAGATTACAAGGACTACAGTATGTGGTTTTTATTAGTTATACTCTAAAAAATAATGAAAAATGAATTGATTTGAAATGAGCCACACAACATAAACAGCAGAGCTGGTCCTCCACCAACACTATGACTCTAATTCATGTTTTTGTGTAAAATCATCAAGATTTTGTCTCACAGCCGCCTTTACCACTCTTGCACAAACACAATCTGTAAATAAATACTACATGAACAAAAATGATCATGATATCATGTTTCTGATGAGCTGATTCACTGAATAAATTGCAAACTACTCTACGCTGTAGAAGTGTAAAATATTTATGTTGTTGATCTTGCATATTCTTTTCAACAAAGTACAAATACAAATATCTCGGGGGGGAAAAAAATAAAAAGACAAGACATAATGAAACATCAGCGTTCAGACAGAAAAAGCAACAGGCCGACGCAGCCAGCTTATAGAATAACAACAATAATAATCATCCCATCAATCAAGTCTATTCACTCAATTTTGTCGCACACGCACACACAGCAAAATATATCTTCATCATCGCACAGGACTCGCTGTTTAAATGATTTTTTTTTTTAAATGTACTTGTTTCCAACTTGATTTCTTACATGCACTGCAGATGCTGCAAACAAAGGCAGAAATTCAGTAACCATAGAAACAATGTTCAGCATTAACTGCACTTAACTGTGGTAAATGAGAACAGAGCCGACAGACTGCTGGAAATCTGCTTTTAAATTGCAATAATACAAGATAGACACATCTAGGTCTCACATGATGTTACGCACTCCCTGTTCAGACATTAATTCAGGACAAGTGGGGCAAAGGTTTGCTCCTTTTAGAGGTGATTTTACCGTCAGATAAAAGTACAACAGCGGAATGGAGAGACACAAACATAAGCGCTCATTTAGGAATTAAAATGTCTGTAGGAGGAGTTGTGCTTTTGGTACAGACACTCAGAGGCATTAGCGCAGCATCTGAGACCAGGTGACAGATCAATTGAGCAATTTTCACTCCAGTGACAAACAGTTACTTTAAATAATGTGCAACGTTATTGATCTTTGTCAGGGTCAGCTGCAGATCAGCACCCCTGCAGTCAGAGCCACAAATCAGTGTCACGGTCAAAAAGGAGGGATGTAACGGAATCAAAAACTTAAAATGACAACTCCAGAATGTCTTCTATTAAATAATAAATCTGATGCGTGCGGCATTTCTTGTTCATATAGGATTCCTTTTAACTTAAGAGTGCTTCTGCTCTCCGTCTTTAATGAAATAACAGGCAGGCGTGATCTAAGCATGTGCAAAGAATTGGCATGACTTGTCTTTAGCAATGAATCATCGAATTACGTATGCACAAACAAAATCAAGAGAGCTGCAACAATTAATAGAATAATCAACTATTAATGGATGATTAGATTAACTGCCAACTATTCTGATGCTCGGTTTGACTCATTTTTTTAAAGAAAAAAAGTCAAAATTCTCTGATTTCAGCTTCTTAAATGTGAATATTTTCTGGTTTCTTTC
>JAJHUR010097749.1:0-15645 GCA_027495735.1 Lutjanus campechanus
TTGTAGTTCATGGATTTCCAAATATCGATCATGGACATCTGAGATTTTACTGTCCAGTCATCTTTCAGACATTTACTTAAGAGAAACCTGATAATGGATTTGTTATAGAAAGCCTTCCTAAAATGTGGCTTCGCTATGAGACAGATTCAGATACAGATAAGATGTAGAAAACAGGAAGCAGGTACCTGTTTGGAGAGCTGGTGGTAATAAGCCTCTAGATAGACCAGGTATGCTGGTATCACAGCCAGGCTGCTTTCTTTCTGAAGTGGATCATCAAGACTCTTCACAAAAGCCTTCAAATGGCCCAACAGGGACGCCTGCAACCCTGTGACATGACTCCAGGACACTGGAGGAGGAGGAGGGCACTCTTCTCCCTGAGAGCTGAGTAAGTAACAGATAAAAAAAAGATTCAAGTTGTGTGTTGTTTGATGCACCTTGTAGCAGCTTGGTTGCACAAAACCTCTTTAACCCTCGTGTGTACCTGACCACACCGGCCTGTAGCTCCTGGTGGCAGCCAGCAGTGTGTGTGACCTGTGTGAGCAGAGAGAGCAGAGCCAGGACCCGCTGGAGCTGCAGGGCCCACAGAAGATCTGAGGGGATCAGGATTCTGTGAACCGACTGTAAGGCCTTCGCTAAGCCTGGATACAGGTCTCTGTGGGAGAATAATGACAGGATGGTGATAAAAGACAAGAACTCATGAACTATGAGGAGAGGACAGGATTATATTTTGAGAAACTAAAAGTGAAGCTCCTGTGAGATAAAGAATTTTCTGTATGGGTGAACACTGTGGAGGACAACCAGTACAGAAGCACCTGTTAGGTAACACACTGAAATAATTTACTAAACTGATGGTTACAAACAGATAGTTTATCAAGAGTCTTTTTTGTAAGTTTGTTTGGGAATAGGGCCACAACTAATGACTATTTTCATTATCAATTAATGTGCTGATTATTTTCACAATTAATCTGTTAATCGTTTAGTCTATAAAATGTCAAAAAAAAATGCTCATTACAATTTCTCAGAACCCAAAGTGATGTCTTCAATTTGCTTCTTTTGTCCAAAATCCAAATACTCTTCATTTACCAGCATAAATGACAAAAAGCAGCAAAACTTTACATTTTAGGAGCTAAAACCTGCAAATGACATTTGACATGTTTGCTTAAAAATGACTGAAATAATCCTCTTTCCATTGATAAATTGACCAATGTAGCTGCAGGTCTATTTCTTTCTGCCTCTTGCGCACAGCTTGAATGTGTTAACTTACATGTATAATTGGCAGGCCTGTCCGTATCCGGCTGCTACAGCCCACAGTCTGTAGGCCTCTGTGGTGATCCTGACGGCCTCGGTCGGTTCCAGCAGCAGCTCGCTGGGCTCCGCACTCAGCAGATGAGACAGACGCTCCCTCACTCCAAGAGAGTTTAACTGGAGACCGGAGAGCAAAAGATGCACAATTAATGATTATATACTGTTTATGCTGATAGCATCAGACATCTCTAAATCACACGGTTATTCTAAAACAATATGTGGCGACTAAATAGTTAAAACACTGGAATAGCACTTACCAGTCTGGCACAAGCATGTCTGCCAGAGGTAGCTAACACTCTTAACAGCTTCATGGCACTGGCAAGTGGGACTCCGTAAACAGACTGAGGAAGGGGCGCAGATGGCATCGTCCAAGAAGTGGGAAGGAACTCTGACAACACCGTCTCCATCAAGCGAGGACAGTCGAGCACCTGAGATTGAAATACACTTTAAAAAGTTAGATATAGACAATAATAATTACTTGTACTGCAAGTATGGCTGAGAAAAACTAGGAAATAGGATGTCTTGGTATATTTTCATGATTAAGTGACTGGAATTGTGGCTGTTACTGTTTCTACCTGGGTGGCAGATGCGGAGGAGTGCCTAGCGATACGAGTCAGGATCTCCAGGACGTCCTGGACCACTCGAGGAGAAGGTCGGACCACCTCCAGGATATAACGTAGCCTGGGCAGCAGTTTCATCTTTAACAGACCCTGAAACACAGGCAGGAGAGCCAACAATAATCATCAAACCTTCATCAAAAGAAACTTCTTATTACTGTTGATTAACAACACATTATAAATCTGAAAAAAACAAAACAGGTAGAACAAGTAAAATATGCATTAAATGAATTCTGCTTGTTTACCTTGACAACATCCTGCCTGGCCACATCATGATCACTCTTCCTCTCTTCCTTCTCCTTAGTGGTCTCCCTCATATTTTCAGGCAGCCCTTCGTCCTCCCCATCATCTTCCTCCTGAGCAGATGGCAACAAAGGGAAGGAGGCCAGGCCACGGAACCAGGAGAAGGTGCAGTCCAAACACTCCTGAGAGGGGAAACAAATTGGATAGGAACCAGAAGAACAAGATTTTGGCTTGAGAAGAACTGTAACAGACAACCACAGTGTATTATATCTTATATAAATAAAGTTTTTCTGACATATTTTGTGATAATTGGTCAGTTTTGCTGTGATTTTGCACTGCACTTCAAAGAATCGTTAGTGAGCCTTTGGAGATAAAATGATTGTTGTGCCTCACATTGTTTAATCATGTTTAAATGAAATGCCTAAAGTTGTCTTACTTCATCCTCTGCACACACGAGGAGTGCTTTGAGAGCATGCACAGCTGCAGACATCGCTCCCTCCACGCTGTCGTCCAATGCAAAGCGGAGCAGAAAGAGCAGGCCGGCGTCCAGCAGAGTAGACATCACGCTGCCTTTCAGAACAGACAGGTACTCCCCAGCTCGTGCCTACAGGGTGGGAAATGAGTGACTACTGACATCAATGTGTCCCTGTAGATTTGTTTGACACTGTATGTGTTTGTTTGTGTACCTTTGAGAGGATGTTGGCCAGAGTGCTGAGAGCCAGACTCCTCTGCTGGATGATCTGACTCCGAGACAGCAGGAAGAGTTCCTGCAGGGAGTAACCTGCCCGCTGGAGAGGAAGCCTCAGTGTCAATTAAATAAGCCACAATAATTACATTTAAAACAACAGGTAAAATCTTAAGCTCCCCTGCTAATCAACCTTTGTATTTAGTTGCCATTATGTTAAACTTGTTTTTTTTTTGTTATTGTTAGTCATCTTTTGTTTGCTTTTCTGCACAGATGTTGTTCTCTCTTTTCTGCGTGTCATTTGTGTATGTAATGTATGTGTTAAATGTCCAGCCTGAAAAATAAGGAAAAATATGAATAAAAAATAAATAAATACAAAAATGAAGAAAAGCCATGAAAGTGTTATATACATATTATCAAAGACTGACCACATTGAAGAAAAAAAAGGAAAAGTTTAATATTAAAAATGGGAGATGTTTTTCGTCTCTTTCTTATTGCCAACTAAGGCCAAATCTTGTTTTGTTTTTTTTACATCCAAAGCTTCTGTTCTCTTGAGGTTTTCAAATGAAACTTTGAATATCTTTTGTCAAATTTTATGACCTCATCACCCTAAAATACCAAACAAACAAAACCCCAACATTTTCGTCAACATTAATATAATTTGTGGTGCTATTAGATTGATGCTAGACCACCAAGTACAGCAGTTTTTTGACCACAGTGAAAATGTTGTTTTTGAAAGGCTCAGCACCAACAGGTATGGATTTAAGCAGAATGTTTTGTTAGATAAAAATCTTGTGAATTTTGGAAATGATTACATTCATCTTTGTTCAATTAATTTTGACTTTTGACTTGGACTTAATAACGCTCTGGAGTTATTGGAAATGTTTGGATCACACGAGTAGAAAACAATCCCATGCAGCCGCCACTGGAATCTAATTCTATAAATAATATAATACTAATAATATTAGTGGAGCCTAATCTTTATCTGCAACTGTGCAGATATACTGGGTTTAAACAGAAAGAATAGACATTCAAATACCTGTGTAATTCAAATGTTGATATTGAATTTGAATGTCAAATTTATGAACAAAACTTTGAGGCTTGAAACTAGTCAGAACAGCCCTGTTGCCTACTGACCTCAGGCTCCTCTCCATGGTGGTGCAGGCCTAAGTGGGTGGGCAGATCCTCAGTGGGTGGAATCAAAGTCCCCGCAAAGTCAAACCGAGCCTGCATGGCCTATGAAGAAACCACAGAAAGTGTTGGCTCACCCATCTCTTCACCTGTCACTACGGCTTGAATGCAGAAAAAAACTTACTGAAATGCAAGTTAAGTTGAAATGAATAAATACCTCTTTTTGTTCTACTGATATTATACAAAATATTGCTGTACCTTCTTGGTTCCTTTCTTTCTGGGTGCAGGCAGGTCTCTCATCCACTCCAGCTTCTCTGGCTCCAGCTTATCCATGTTGACCCACTCCTTCTGAGGCTTCACCAGCAGATTCTCCACTGAATTCAGACATTCACACATACACATTCCATTATTCCGCTCACCTGCTATTTTTTAATCAGACACAGAGCTGATAATCTCATGGATTTATAGCATCAAATTCATAATTTCCTGCATAAACGGACCATCACTTCTTTTGCATTAGTTAAAACCCGGTTAAAAAGATCACATTGTGTGATGATCTGCGGGGAGGATTTGTCTCCTCCTGCCCGTCTGTCTGTGTCTTAGTGCATGCAGCATTATGTGGCAGAAAGTGAGGGGGAATAAAGGTGCAATATTCCTGCCTTGAAAAGTCTGTGGTAAAGGGGCTTTGAAGATGTAGCTGAAGGATGACACTTTCAGTAGGGATGCAGATTTTTCTGTTTTCCAGCAACATAGGAAAAGTTGCTCAAACAACAACATATGTGTAGCAGTACATTTGTTTAACATTCCAACAATGTCAGCAAAAAAGCACAGTATGGGGTCCTTACAGGACTGTAAATCACACTTCAACAGCAACATATGGCATAAGACGAATGAAAAGGGCAAAGTTATGAACGTCATCAAGATATTATACTGGCAGCACAGAGTCAACCATCATGAAAACATGAAAGTTGTTGAGTGCTGCTGTTGATTGAAAACTGCATTTAAACTGAAAAACTAATAAAAGTTCATGCTGGAGAGACTGTCTGAATCCAGTCGAAACCTTCCCGTCACAGCAGATCAATACGAACAAAATACTAATGGACACAAGACAAAGTATTATACAAAACCAATTTGCCAGCTTGTGCTTCTTACAATAGTTTTAAGAAAATCTTGCAACAGTAATATTTACCCCGGTCACCTGAAGGTACTTCACTACTTGCCATGGCTGAGGAAATGTCTAGCTATCTATCTAACCCAAAACAAGGATATGCTGTTTTCTTTAAAAGGGAAGGTAGAAAGGGCAATAAATAATCTTTTCCAGGATGAAGAAAACAGCTAGGTTTATTAGGTTTTTTGCTAAAACAGAATGACATAAATGATGTGTAAGACCTGTCTTCGTATGATCCATTAGCAACACTTTCATCAGGAGCAGGAGTATTCTTTGAACGATCTGCAGTAACTTAATTGCAGAGAGTGGCTACTTCTGGCTCAGTCTGGCCTTTCTGCTAATCACACAAAGTGAAGTCAATGATCAGCTTAAAGTCTGGATTTTAGCCATGCAGCAGCAGTGTCCCACATTAGTTATACAATTAGAGAATGGATGCTCGGGAGAGTGAAAAGAAGAAGGAGGGAGCAGATAGAGTGGAGGGGAGAGCAGAGAGATAAAGGCAGGAGTGGAGGCAGAGAAAGCTGACAGACAGCCAGATGAGATGGTCCTCTTGACAGTGGACGGTTTCATTTAGTCTACCATGTAAAGGGAGGGTTCTCCCCAAAATCATAAATGCATATGTTTCCTCTTACCTGTAGTGCTAGTTATACATCTAGATTGTTTTGGTGAGTTGCCAAGTTTTGGAGATATCAGCCATAAAGATGTCATCTCTTGAATATAATGGAACTAGATGGCACCTGGCCTTTGGTGCCAAAAAATACATTTGAAAAACTAAACAGTAATGCCTCTTTCCAGAAAGCATGACGTTGTTACTCAGACTTTGTTGTGAGCAGTTTGATGTAAGAACTACTTTCTTACTACTAAACTACACCTGCAGAAGGAAGCGTGCATCTACTCATTGATGAGAGGCTTGTGCTCATGACAGCGTGGGATGTAAACATTAATGCTGTCCTCCTCAGACATCTCTATGGCTGATATCTTCAAAACACGGTTACTCAAACCAAAGAAAGAGCACTGCTGTAATGTTAACTAGGCATATTAAGTGACGCGTCTGCAATGTCCGCACCAGAGGGCAACTATTTCAATCCACAGCTCAGACATCTGGCACCGAAATGATGCACCGTGCTCCATTGTGATTCAGTCTGGTAGTTACGTGTTAGGAATCAGTGCCATATTGGCACTGAGTTATGCTACCCAACCCTAACTACAGGTAGGAGGAAAAATATATATTTCTGATGGTGGGGTGAACTGTCCCTTTAAAAGTAATGCAAAATAATGATGAAGCACAGACATCCAGATAACTTAAATGCTGTTGATTCATGTATATCTCCAGCAGCAGCAGAGACCAGGAACAACTGACAGGGCAGATGTGAACAAAGTGTTATTTCAAATCCATCATACCCGTCACAGCAGGCGGTGGTGGCAGTTCCTCCTCTTCTTCTTCCATCTCTACTTCTTGTGGTGTCTCAAACTGCACAGCAGCACTGGAGGAGTCTGACTCTCTGCTCACATTTTCAAGAGGAAAGTTTTCCTTGCTGCTTTTGCCCTGTGGGTGTTTGGATGGGGAGGCAGAGGACGGGACGCTCTGGGCTTTGCGAGATCTAACAAACTCCACCAGTCGAGGATCTGGGAAGCAGAAATAATCGTGTTATACGCAGCAGGACCAACAACATAGAAAAAGTACTTCACTAGTTATGATACAAACTCAATACAGATTTTGTCTTCCATCTCAACATATACCATAAACTAATTAACAATTGTCGCCTACCAAGCTGAGATAAGAGTTTCTTCTGTTCTTCTAGTATGTCAGACTGAGACATTCCCTGCAGCTTCGCTTGGTTCTCCTTGTGGATCCTAATGATCTCTCCTGAGCTGTCTGGGCCCTCGAGCCCCTGACCGGACACGAGCCTGGGGCCCAAGGCTGCAGTTGGCTCTGGTGGGTGGAGATAAGTGAGCAGATAAAGAGAAAAGCAGAAAAAAATAATGTGAGGAAGGGGCTCTGTGGTGAAAGAGGGAAAATTAGAGTAATAAAGCTCAAGCCTACTTACGATCATCTGCAGCATCACACTGATCTGTATCCATCCTGGTCTCAGGAGCCAGGTTCTGCTCTGTGTGTCCAGGTGTCTGAGCAGCTTGAGGTGCGCAGTGTAAAGTTGTCTTCCCCTCCGAAAGTTTCTGAGCCGCAATCTGACGTGCAAAGATACTCTTCTTTCCTTTAGCTGAGGATACTGGTACCTGGTCATAAGGATGAATAAACTTAAAAAATTAAGATAAAGCCATACGAAAATGTTCCATTTAATCATCTTCAAATACTTGTACAGATGCTTTGTGGGTGCAGACAATCAGCTTGAATAATACCTTTTCATATGTAGATTTTTAAGTAATATGTGATTCTATTTGAAAAAACACTATTGTTTATCATTGTAAATTGCCAGAGTTTGTTGCCATTTTATACACTTTTAAGTCCAGACGAAACAGCATTTTGAGAGCATCAGGCTTCCACATCATAGCATATTTCTCAGGGTTCCAAACCTTTTCTAAAGTGCAATTAAATCACTTGTCAAGCATTTTTAAGGAGCTTTTTTTTCTCATACTTTTTCAGCACCTTACAGCTGGTTGGACATAACATTGGGACTTCATTTGAACATGGAAAAGCAGGTGAGCCATAACAAACACAGAGAACACACCATGCTGTTGGAAGCTAGCTAAATAATGAATCTTTGCTCTGTGCCGCTAAAATGTGAAGGTTGATTGATGGGTGGATGTCATCATATAATCAGTTGAAATTGGTTGGTTCCAGCCTAAGCACACGTCATATTTTGTTTTAACGGACATAAACATGATTTGGATTTTGATATAATATAAAAATTTTCAAATATTGTTAAATAGATGCACAATGTCACCTGGGATGTGATCTATAAGGGTTAAAATTGCATGTTTCATTTCATCTCGACATTAAGGCTCTGAAATCACACACATGAATCTTTTTACCTGACTGCTGGTTTCTGAGCGGTGCAATACTTTGGGGAAAGCCATGCCTGTAAATGCTGGGAGAGATATTGGAACAGAGCTGGTGTCTCTCTCCTTAAAACAGAGAATGTTACAGGTCCATTAGTGAAATAATAAAAAAGGATGTGAATTATCTCTAGATAAACATGATAATAGCAAACATGGATAACTGAGAGAAACTGCTGAACAAAATTTAAGTGACACAGTGAGATGCATGAATACTAGGAGAGATTCAAGTGGGAAAATAAACTACTTTTTTAGTACACAGTCACACTTTGCATTTCTTCTCTTGGTTAAGTTTCACAAGAGGCACTTACAACGATCCTGGAGAGAACAGCACTGATGTGAGTGTCATGTCTGTCCAGCCTCTCCTCAGCATCCCCATCCTCAAAAGTGACACGACTGGCTTTAAAGCGAGACTTCTTAGGAGGGGCTGGCGTCAGAGACGGGAGTTGGTCTGGAAGATCTAGAAAAACATAAAAATGTAACTATATGTTTGTGAATTCTGTATTAAATAATTGTATTTTTATATGGTCTATTGTTAGCTGTTATATATACTTTAAATATATGGTATTATAAAAGAGTTTAACTTACGTACCATTTTGCCACATGTTGAGCCAATGGTGATTAAACATTCTTAATAATAAAACTAAAAAAGAAGAACAACAGATCTTTTACCTTCAATGGTGACAACATCCCTCTGTCTTCCTTCATCCTCCCCGTTATCCTCTGCTCCCTCGCCTCCAGCCTCGCCTCTCCTCTTGTCAGGTCGGCGGACCACATTGGCAGCAGAGGGGGCACCGGAGGTCAGAAACTGCTCCTGCTCTCTCAAGAGGTCTGCCTCAGAGTCAGTTGGCTTAGGACGCCGCAACATCCCTCTGATGAACACACAAAAAAAAAATTATATTAAATACCACAGGTGTACCCAATTCTCTTTCCCCAATCTATTTGGCTCTCCATACTAACCTAACCTAAGCCTTAAATGAATTATTTGAATTATGCTCCACCACTGCGTGAGCCGGTTGATTTGTGTGTTATTGTGTGACTTTGGTGAATCCAAACTAACCTTTTAAAACAGTGACATCATACAATAACACAAACGTACTAACTAACTGGTAGACTAGTATCTCCCATGTTCTGCGAAGTAAAATGACTTATTTCTCCAATAGAGCCTGATTGCTCTGGAGAGAACAGTATTTGGCTTATTTAACAGCGGTTTCACATCGGAAAGTTTATCTGACAGAAACGTTAAGCAATTTTGCCGGTACTCCTCTGTGGTTCTTCGAAGTAGGATCTGCTGTAGGTAATACACTGACTATGAGTAAGTAAGTTACTTCATACAATCCCACTTCAAAAAATCCGAACTACCCCTTTAAACTACCGTGATAGAGAAGGAGGCAAGACTATTGAAGTGAAAGGTTATAATGATTCAAGGGGCCCAAAGCTGGTGAGTTCCCACAAAAATAACTGTTATGCCAATGAATAAAGGCTGACATTTAAACTCTATTGGAACTTATACGTGCTGTCCATAGGTTCGTCATAACAGATCGGAGCCCGTCGCAATTTAATAAAACACTGTAACTTCAATATTAACGTTATCTCAGAGTAAACGTTACAGGCTAACTTAAATCTGGTTAACATTAGCGAGGTTAATCTTAAGGCTAACTAACGTTATCTAGGAGTCTAACAAAGAATTGAAAGCGACAAACTTACACTAATTAACCAAATTAAGCAGCTATGTCAAACGTTAGTCGTAGCTATACATCGCTTTTTTGTTTTCACGTGCAACTGAACGCTAGTGACGTTTACATCAAACACGCACCGGGTAACGTGTGGTTTACGTTAGCTTAACGTTAGCCTGAAATCTAATACCTCACTCAGTTGAAGCTACAATTATCCAGCAGAGTATCGAACAACATCTCCACGATGTGGCTGTCTTTGTTGCTTCAAATTATTTTACAGATGAATTAGCTAACCTTCAGTTAAGTGCTGGATCCGTGAAACACAACACAACACTCTGTGACAACACGGAAGCTTTTTAGTGTGGCACCAAACGCCACCTTCAAAATAAAAGCTCCGCGAGCATGAAGAGGAAGGAAAGCGTAAACCCCCGCCTTCTCCAAAATCATGAGGTAATTTATAGGTTTAGAAGGCCTACGGTATTAAGCTGAGCTGTTGGATAATATTTGAATGTATTCTCGTTTATTTATATCGTGGGACGCCCAGGGTTTACCTCATATCATAGCTACATCTCGCGTTATCCTTCCTCCCTCCTTCAGGAGTTCAGGACACAGGACGGCGCTGCAGCATCTGGATAAACATAATGCAGTGATGATTTTATTAATGGTTTATGATCTTATGAGGTAATTTGCCACTGCCAACAAGCTTCACCGGCTGCACCATCATGGTCAACCTCTGCTGCCTCTGCTGCGGTGAAATCCCTCAACCCCGCCCCCCTCCGTCCGGCCAGTCGGGACCACCGCGGGATCCCCTCTCCTCCTCCTCCTCCGTGCAGCAGCAGCAGCAGCAGCCTGCTGGCTCCGGCCCAGACCGTGTGGGGCTGAAGGGGGAACAGAAACAAGGGGGAGCAGCCCGAAGGAAGCAGAGCCAGTGAATAAAGAAAAGAAAGAGTAAGTTTATCATCTCTGACATGCAAGAAGTGCAGCATGCTTTCCTCCGATCTGGACTCTGCGGCGGCCAGCTGCGCTCCCAATGATGCTGAGGGAGAGGAACAGGAGGAAGAGGAGGAGGAGGAGGACTCACCGGCTGAGAGTGATGTCCTGGAGGAGGAGGTAGGTGTAGACATGCCAGCCATTCATTACCTGATTATTATACTAAAAGAAAAACCTTTAAAACATTAAGAAACAGCAGCTGGGAATAGTTCTGATGAATTAATTACTTTGAGAAAAGTATAAGAAATATATACTGACCATTATTCTGTATCAGGGCTGCATCAGTTAATCGAATATTAAATTAATTGCCAACTGTTTTGATAATCAGTTAACAGAGTTGCGAGGGTTACTTTACAAATGTATTCTGATATAGCTACTAATTACCTGTTAAAAATGTAATCAGTAGCATAATCTAAGCATTACAATATTAAAGTAATGTAACTTGATTACTTTTCGTTACTTTTGGATTTCCTAAATATAAAATATGGTGAAACTGTTCAGTCTAATAAACTGTTTTTAGGGCTGCAACTAACGAATTAATGAATTAGTTGCTTTGGCCATGAAATGTCAGAAAATGGTGAAAAATGTTGATCAGAGCTCAAGAAGACGTCCTCAGATGTCTCGTTTTTTCCATAACTCAAAAGTATTCAGTTTACTGTCAGCTGGAATCTGGGAATTTTGACTTTTTGACTTTTGTATCCAGATTGCATAATCATTACATGTAATCTGTTACTCCCAAGACCAAACAGCTAATCGAAAAAAGGAGAAAATGATCAATAGATTAACTGACAATTAATAACAATAATTATTCTTTATACTGCATACAATTTACCTAATATATACTCACATTTTTTGGAGTGATCCCTCAAATGTGTTTGTCAAATACTTGTGACAAAGCTATATAATGGGACTCGGAATATTTTACAGTTAAACTATAAACTTTATTGTCCAAAATAATATCAGGATAATGAACCAGTAAAAATTCACTGGTATTTTAATAATCATAAATAAAGAGAGAGAAAAAACACAAATAGATCAAAATATACTGTGTATAGGCCTATGCAGTATATTACACTTTAAAATTATGAAAAAATGATCAAATGTACAGATGATGCTGCCTGTGAGGTTAAAAATAAAAACAATCTGCAGTATGTTCTGTTAAAAAACAGTTTTCATATTGGACAACATATATGCCACTACGATAAAGACCAGATAATCAAATATTGGAGCCAGTAATATCGGTCAGGCTCTATTAAGACATAACAGCAATTCTGAATAATGAACAGTCTTGTCATGCAATATAAATAAACACACTCCAGCATGCCTGGTTACTGAGCTTATTTTATGAAGCTCCATAAAAAATATTGTGTTTAGTTAGTGTTAAAACAGATGCATTTTCATTTCTGTGCTAGTGGCTCACTGGAGAATAAATCCTGTATTGACATCCTCCCTGTGCCATCACACTGCGTCCACCTGAACCCAAACAGCCTCTCTGCTGGCTGAAGAGTCTATTTCGCATACTGGGCAGTAAGATGCAGTGATGAGGAATGTTACTCTCACTGATAAATTTGTGCATTTGTTTTCGAATGAAAGTTCGAACTATTATTTTTGCAAAGCCAGACTATGATTTCAAGCGTCAATCCATCTATCCTAACTGTGTTTGTGTGGGTGTTTCTCCGCCACCATGCCCTCTGTCTTTACTGTCATGGAGTAATTACTGTGATTCTATCTGGGGGATTGGCTGAATGTGCAGCCAGCCGTGGACAGAGGACGCGAGTTGTCTCAGACCCACTGTCCATGAAAAGTCCCGTTTTATACTGTGGAAGAGATTTAAGTACAATTTAGTTACAAACAACTTTTTCCACAAAAGTCCTATTTATCTTCAGCCCTCAGATTTAGTTTAACTGCTTGAAAACTGCTTGTAAGGATGTGATTGTCATCCCATCTGAGCCAGGGCTCTACAGCTGCAACAATTAATCAATTCATTGATTAGTTGTCAACAGTTTTGATAATCAATCAATGTGAGTCGTTTTTTAAAGTCCAGATTCTTTGATTTCACCTTCTTAAATGTGAATGTTTTCTTTTGTCTTCTATGACAGTAAACTGAACATCTTTGAGTTGTGGACAAAATAAGGCATTTTATGACACCACTGTGGGCTTTTATAGACCAAACCAATTAATTGAGAAAATAACTGACAATGAAAATTTTTGCAGCCTTAACTTATAAACAAGTTCTTTTAACTTGAAGTTTTTTGACTTGAAATGAAGAGTTGAATGAAGGGTTTCATAAGGGTTGCAGGTGCCATTTTGCAGCTTGGAGTACTTACATTTTCCTGATTATATGTCCATACTTTTAAGTAAGGGGTTTACTTTTAAGTATGGCCTTTCCTCCATCACTGGTCAGGGCTCATAGTTTTTTTTATTGGTATAACCATGGCTTGATTTAACAGATATTTTACTTGGAGGAAATATATAAAGGATTTTTTGCACAGCTTGCATATATAGAGATATAAAATCCTCCCAAAGTGTGTTTCAGGTAAATGAGTACAATCTGTTCTTAGTCTAAAATGTCTGCAGTCTGGAGGGCTGGACGATTGAAAAGTCCGTCCTCTCTCCTACACCAGAATTGCATCCCTGTTTGCTCCATAAATAACTGAGGTGGAACCAGCAAAGTGACATCCCCACCCCTGTGTCAGTGCAGTAATGGATGGGCTGCTTGTCAACATAAATCCTTTCACTCCATAAAACACCAGAGGTAGTCTCCAAGAACACAGGATCTCATGGGGAAGAGGATTGTCAACCAGACACACAAATATTAAAAGTACCATCAAGTCATTCAGAAGTTTAGCTGATAAATGTGACAGGACAGGATCAAATTATCTCCCAAACTTCTCTCCTTGTAGATGCATACATTAAATGTCGGTTTAAAGGCTGGTTTAATCTCTTTATGCATAAAGGCTTGCTCTCTGGCTTCATGTATTGTTAGAGTTACTGATGAAATGGCTTAAGGCCTGTGTCTCTGCTGAATGGGACAATTTGACTTGTGGTCAGTATTGCAAATGTGAGCACTTTTCTGTTTGTCTGCTCTGAGCTAACCACCCAATACTCAGCAGATAAGTGTGTCTGTGTGCTTCAGCAGTCCTGGGACAAGTATTCAGATTATTTTCTAAGGTAAAAGTAGCAACATCATAATTTTAAAATACTGCATTACAAGGGATTTTCAAGTGATTACATGCATTATGTACTAGTTTTGCAGCAGAATGGCCTCTCAGTGTTATATTATTATTTCATTATTATTACTTTTAGCGTGAGAGCAGCATTTTAATGTTACGTTGTCCAGGTGAAGATAGTTTGAACTATTTTACATATTGTTGGATAGTTTAAAGGGATAGTTTGGATTATTTAATCTGGGGTTGTAGGTATTTATTCCCGTCGACATGCCCCTAGTTTGGAGAAGCAGACTGGGGCACCAGCAAGGAAGCTAAGCAATGAAAGGGTGTGGATGGGGTCAGCAACTAAAGGTATTTTAGCCATTCAGAAACGGACCAACTAAAACAATTATTATCAGTTTAAGTTTCTGCTATATTTGGAATAATTTCATTGCGTTACTTTAATGTCAGAAAGCCTTTTCTGATAGGAAACTGCCATTATACAAGCCAAATATCACTCACTGCAGCCTAACCAACCTAAGCAATTTTACCTTGCAGAAAACAGGAGTTGTTTATCAACCCCAGCCTCTTTGTTTATGTTATTGTGTGAGTCCTGCTAATGTCAACTGTCCTTTTTAAACATAAAAGCCACTAGGGGTCACCAAATCTCCATGGAGGGGTTGTAAAGCCCTCAAGATTTTAAAGGTGTAACAATTTTCTGTATATATTTATATAAAATATACGTATTTCAGCATTTAATTCATTATTCATATGTATTTATCTATAAATATATGTATATATGTACTGTATATATACATAAATCTTGCAATGATAAGGGTGTTTGTAGATGTGAAGACCTGCTGTATTTACAGAGCTAAGCTGGCTAAATTACCTGGTTTTACCTTTTTTGTTAATTGTAAGTGGGTTTTGTCAATCTATGAACAACTGCAAAATAAGGGTCTCAAGAAAAAGGCTGGGAATTATCTGGTTTAAAAATACAGTATGTCATATTTTATCAGCTGTTGCAGTTTGTAATCAATTATCAATTTTTAAAGTAACTTGTAACACTGTTGTTAAATAAATGTAGTGGAATATAAAGTCCAATATTTCAATCTGAAATGTGGTGGAGTAGAAGTATAAAGTAGCTTAAAATGTAAATACTCAAGTATAAGTACTTCAAAATCTTACAGCACTGAAGTACAGGCTCTTAGTAACATGCGACCACTTTGTTACAGTGCATGAATCCATGCATTAACCTAAGTGTGCCATGTTGGGCTGCAACTAAAAATTACTTCCAACACTGAGTAATGACTTCATGACAGTTTTTTTGACCAACAGTTGAAATTTTAAAGGAATTTTATTTTAAAAAACGCATATAACAGAAATTGGAACTGAAAATATTTGTCATTTTCCTTGAAAAATCGCTTAAAAGTTTTTTCCTTTTTTATAATTTTTCTTTCATTTTCTGCTATTTTGCTGTGGCTCAAGCATCATTTCTGCTCAAGGTGCCTATGAGTCTTTATTTAAAGCTAAATTCCATGCAGTTTGGACACTTGTAACTAGAAACCTGACCAGTGTGCAAAAAAAAAAACCCAGTGGCAATCAAAGGATCTCCCTATCTAGTACTCCACCGTTATGCTGAAGTCTTAAACAGACTCAATACGCA
>JAJHUR010097751.1:1801-18462 GCA_027495735.1 Lutjanus campechanus
TGCGGTGTATGTGTGTCGTTTTCGGCTAATACAGCTTCGTACTGGCTCATGCTGACAAACAGTCCGTGTGAAATGCCGTAGACAGATAAACACGGAGGTGTTTTTATTTTGCTGGCCGTGAAAAAGCAACTCTATCCATCACTGCCTGGTGCTTGAAAGCTAAACAAAGTTAACTTTCCCTCACACCAGAGCAAACATTTTCTGGGAGCCATTGCTCAAGCGTAACACTGTGAAATCGTTGTACACAGGAGAGCAGCGTAAAGCGATACAACTTCCGAAGCAGAGCGGGGGAGAGGGCAGGCTCAGAGCATTATGCCGGAACATTTCCATATTAGTAAGTCAGGCACGGATTCACGTCAATCCGACCTCCTGTTATAAAAAACACGGCAAAACACAGCGTTCAGAGCCGTCCAAAACAGCTGCAGGGCTCACTTCCAAATGCACGAACCTCGTTTATTTGACGCGGTGGCATCGTTTAACACGAGTATCCAACATTGTAACAACATTTATAGGTCAGAAAAGAGGAAAAAGCATAATAGGTCCCCTTTGAAAAATAACTAATATATGTAATTTCTTACTAATTAATGAAAAGATAAAGACAGTCTTAAAGACTGAGTTGAAAAGCAGTTATTGATTTCCAGTAGGGTTTCCTTTAAAAGAGTTTGCTTCAAAAAACTGCTGCATTTAAACCCAAGTGTGACGGACACAGAGCCTTGGTCCTTCCTTGGTACTTTGTGTATGCCATGTTTCTTCAAGGTCCTTGGCTGGTTGGAGCTGAAGTGCACCTGGTCAGTGTTCCCAGACGACTTAACCCACCTGCCAAGACCCCAAAGCCGCAGGTGCCTGTATCAAGTCATGCAGCCCTTCTTGGTGTTGCTTACTTTTGTTTCACACATTATCCAACACGTCCATGCACCCTCATAAACCACTGAACCTGACATCCACACTTAATTGCACTTACTATTGCTTAAAACCTCAATAAATTTTAGTTTGTTGGGGCGTCCCTTTAGCTCAGTTGTTAGAGCATGCATCGTATGTACTGAGGTTATTGGTCCTCTGCAGCGCACCGGTGCGACTCCCACCTGTGGCCATTCGCTGCGTCTCATCCCATCTCTTTCTTTCCCCTTTACTGTCTACTCTTCAGCTCTCCTTTCTTTGTTTCAGCTTGCGAGCTGGTCGTAACAAATTGGGGCCTTGTCCGGAAAAATATAAAAATGTAATGTAAACGGAATAATGTATTTTTCATCTGTTTACTGTTGAAATTTTTATTTGGCACATATGTCCAGTTGTACACCTACTGTAGACAGATACTGCGCAGTGACTAAAATAATCTGTACACTATTTTGAGCAGTTAACTGGAATTAATTAATTGGAAGTGTACCACTTTCTTTACATCCCCAGGAGTTGATGCTAAATTGCATGGTTACCACAAAACCTCCTATAAAAAAATATTAAAAACTTATGGACCCATAAATTAAAAAGGTTGACAGTGTGTGATCCTAAAAACCTAATATAGGGTCATTTATAGAACAAGTCCACACTAAGTTTGATCACTGATCACACTGATTGCCAGGATGTTTGACATTCAGCATTATCAGCTTTCATCTATTTTTTGTCACTTTTTATTGTCTCGTGAATATTTTCCTTCCAAAATGTCACTTATCCTCCTCAGTTTCTGTGGATTCAATCCTTCAGAAGAAAAAGAAAGAGAAAGGATCTCAAAGATGACTCATAATGTTGACAGCAACTCAGACTTGGGTTTTTATGTTCCTGTCAGACTCGTTCTGGCAGTGAAAAAATCTTTTTTTTTTCTCATCCCAAATGCTAAATGTCTCATTTTGGAAGGCCATCAATTTTGCAAACCCAAATGTTCGGCTCATTTTCCCCTTATTACAGCGGCTACCCCAGCACGGGCTCGTTGGTTATAAAGGAATGGATTCGGCTCTCACACATACATCCATCAGATGCATGATGAGCTTGTTGTTTTTTTTATTTCTGACTCTGTAATCATGTTTTCCTCACAGCGAGTGGTGCATATCTTTGGCAGTGCATCCCACTGAGTGGCCTTTTAATGTTTGTGCACGGCAATGCTGAAGAATCCCAGACACTGTTGTTTTTTTTTAAACAAATTCATGTCATCAGACTAAGCATGGAAAACATTATTGCCTTGTTGGCAACTTGCCTGTGAGTATGAATATAAAGAATCAAGTGAATAAACACTCTCTTAGCTTTAATGCCGATATTAAATACTTTCTAAATCCTTCAAAGGGTTACTTGAACCAAATCCCAGCATGAAACAGAAGTAACACAGGTAGGATCCTTCTTGCCAGCCTCCATTACTGCCTTCAATTGACATTCTGTATTCATCTCATAATCATATACTACACTGTATTATTAATTTGATGTGATTGTCTTTGTATGAATCACAATTGAAGATGAAAGACAGCAAGCTCAAAGTAGAAAATGATAATGATTTGTACTCAGTGTGTCATTTTCTTTGTTATGGCGACGTGTTGTGACCAGAATGAAAAGACTGGTTTGATTGGCATGCAACCTAATTACTGTATAATCCCCGTAAAGTTGAAACGTTTTCACTGTGTTGCTTAGAAACAGCCCGTTTTATGTGTCAAGTACGCCTTGTCAACTCTAATAACTGTATACAATCAGAGATAATTGTGCAGGTTTTTAATGCACGCACCTTTGTGAAAGGAAAAGGTGTCAAAGTTGAAGCCTCAGGGGGACTGGATCACAACCGCCAGCCTTAAATATTTGATAAAGTTTAAGTGTGCGACTTGTCTTAAAGGGATAGTTCGTATTCTTTGTAGTGGAGTAGTATGAGGTACTTATCCTTAGACAGTGTATTACCTACAGGAGATGGCAGTCAAGGTGCTCCCAGTTCAAATAAGCAGACCAGAGTCAGTGGTCCTGGCCACATAAAAAGAGGCCTACTAAAAAACCTTTTACCTTGCCATCAGACAGCCTTTTACTTTGGCACTAATTTTGTCAACCGTAGCACTTTGGTATTCTTACGCTGTATTACACTGCAGATCAGCTGTTTGGGTGAGAAAGTTGCAAAATCAGACAGACATCAAACTTTACTCTCCCAGGGATTTCTAAAATGGTGCATGTGTGTGTCCTGGTCACCAAGTACATTTCATTTCATTTTCTGTGGAGTGATAGTGACACCTTTTTGACACCACTTTGTACCTCAAGAGCCAATAATCCAATGGTAAAGCTCAGGAGTGCAAATGGTGAGTTTACATTCCACAAACTCTCTCTTAGTTTTTATAGTCCAAACAATTAACAATAAACTCACCAAATGTCAAGAAAGGAAATATTCTTACACCTTTGTTCCTTTATAAACAGAAAAATACAAGAATACACTGTCTGAATTCATGCATCTCTATTTTACTGCACTAAACCTACCCTTATCATCATAAAACACACTTCATTCAAACTCAACAGAAACAAAACAAACCAAAACTCACCAAAACTGTTTGTCTTTCCACTGTTCCAACAATCACAAACTCGTGTTTGGTTGAAAATTTAATCCCTCGTTCAGTGAGATAGATGTGAAATTTGTTGCCACAGGTTGTTTTTCCCTGCGTCTGGTGCCTGACCTTCCCCCTTCACACCTCCCCTGTCCATCACACTGGGTTAGTAAATAGAAGCAAACTACATGGAGACAAGGTCACGGTGGTTGCTTTTTAAATTTTTACTTTAGTTTCTCTGTCAAACTCAGTGCAAACTAATTTGGACTGATCACATCAAGGGTTAGTTACTTGTGGCTGAGTATACAAAGAGTCACACTAGTTGCCACCAGAGACGACAAGCCTTCATAATATCACGTAAAAAGATGTGAAAATTAGCATGTGCACCTAGGTGTCATGTTTCCATTGCTGTCCATCAAAGCTGGAGCTGATAAATACCCATAACTGCTGCAGAGTCATTTGACCCGGGACTGCATGCTGACTGTACCCTTTCCAACTGAAAAGAACAGCCAGATGTTAATGGGTGTTAGTGGGGTTTTTTTGTCCGGTGTAAAAGGGTCGTAACACTCAACCAGTGCGCCAAGCTCTCTGTGCAGGCAGACTCAAGTGAGATAATAGTTGTGCTAATTGCAGAGCTAGCTGAGCTAACAAGCCTACAGCAGCGATGTACTCTGGTGATATGCTGCCCCTTATTTATTTGAAGTATGAATTCAACAGGTGGCCAATTGTTACATATTTTACCTGCTCAGAGCTCAAGCAGCAAGTTAGCCTACAAAATGTTTGTGAGGCAGGGTCTGCAACAGCAAGATAACATGTCATGTAGTGTTTTCTTATGGCTGAGAGGATTTGCTCATTAGAGCTATACCATACACAAACTCTGTCCCCCTCAGGACAGAAATGCCACCCAAACTGACACCCAAAATTAGACCAGAAATGGTCTGGATTCTTTGCTTCCCAAAAGAACAAATTCAGCTGTCAACTCAAGCAGACACAATATCACATGATTAATATGCCTGCTGCTTTTCTCCATCCAATAGAAGACAGTGTTCATGCAATTAGCGGCTGATTGTACAGTTGGACAGTGTGGGTGTGTGGGAGAAAAGAACTGAAAAAGCAATAAGATATCTAATTAGGTATAAGCCTCAGGAAAGCGAGACATCTGATTAGTGTGTCCTCTTCTTGGTCATGGAGAAGAAATTCAGCATGAATTACAAGAGTGGCCACAGGTAATTTTGTACTGAGCATTAAATTTCACAAGAAAAGCTGAGAAATGACTCAAATAAGTCCACAGATAATCAGTGGTGTACCCTGTTAAAACTTGAATTCGCCTCGCCACAAGGCTTGTTTGATGTGAGCCATCAATGAAAGTGTATTCACAATCTTGGCATTATACGTCTGCTGTGAGAAATAACCACACTCCTGGCTCCAAAGATTCAAAGCAGGTTTACTCTTGCTGGTGAGATAACACATTGCAAATAGATTCCACCATATAAAAACATCGCCATGTTAAAAGTTAATGATGCGAAAAGAAACGTTGCTTGGAAACACATGTATTTAGAGTATATCCACATGCAGCTCCTCGCATGCTTTCAGCTCCACTGCTGCTGTTGTATTTGTGTGATTGAGTGTCACTTACAGACACATCATCACCGATTTGCAGCTGTAGCTCTGCACCACATGAGAATAGTAATCCAGGGGGAGTGATGTGAAATAAATATCTTCATCCTTCATGGATGTTCCTCCTGTCTCAGTGCTGTGATGTTGTGAAAGCACATTATAGATCTTTTTATTTCTCACAGACTTCAGCCTCTAGTGGAGCTCTTTATGTACTCGGATCTCTGCCTTGGCAATTTGCACATGCTTCCTCAGAGTATTCCATGAGTGGATGGCTGCCTGTTTGAAAAGGCTGCGCCCAGTGTGGGTTGAATACTGAAAATCTATACTCAACTAAAAGTACAATTACTGTCATAAAAGATGACTCAAGTTAAAGGGAGAACTACCATTTGAGAAACCGACACAAGCGAGAGTTAAATATATTATAATAATATAATAATATAATAATATATTATCCTGACACACTAGGTGGTTTGTTGTGCAGGACGTTGTCTGGAGAAACTGTTTGGAAAAGGGCAGGCACTTACAAAAAACTCTTAGCTGGTGATTGGATGAACCATCTGTCTATCACGTATAACACGAGATAACTTCAACCAGTCAGATCAAACTTTTGCCGAAGCCTGTCAAGAGAAGAGCGAAAATATTTCTTCTGGCAAGAAAAGCCTCCAGTATAATTTTTTGGTCTTCTTTCATTGAAAAAAATAAATTAGAGTTGAGTTGCTTTCATGGACGCTTCTCACTATCGTCACACCTAAACCCACGGACGTAGCTGCCAGTAGTCCCTCCTAAGACACTGACTGACTGCACCACTTTTGGTGCGGACATAAACAAATAACTTGAAGCCTGGCAAGATGGATTCTCACCTGATCTTGTGATCTCTCTTGTTCTGGGTTTTGCTTCGTCATTATCACATTGTGGTGTAAAGACAGGTGGTGTTTATTTTTCCTCCAGGTGGCTAGCAACTTGTGGAGGTGCTCCATACATGCTCACCTCTTGGCTCATTTATACTACACATTAGATACGCATATGGACACAGGATGAGCCCTCTGTCTGTACTCTGTGTTTACTTCGTCTGTATTTCTCAAAGCTTACAGATACGGACAAAAAGAAGCAGTAACATCAGTAGTTATTGGAGAAGTGTAGCAGTGTAGCCAATAGTTCAAGTGAGACATGACCAAAGGACACTACAAAGAAATTTTAGAAATCTGAAGTGGCACCTTCTAGTGGATGTATTGCTGAGCATACATGCCAACGTGAAGAATGCATGGAGGTATGTGGGCAGTGACGGTTACATCAATTGAAATGGAAGTATCTATTTTTGTACTTAAGGGGGCCATAAATGAGCCTTTTCACTTGATCCCTGCATTTAGAGCAGATGTACCACGGTGTAAATGACAAATATAGGAAGTGTAGGAAATATACAGTACATAGATGAGTTATAGTAAGTTCAGTAGCTACTGACAGTGTGTCCCATCAGGGCGGAAATGACTTATTGATTCACTTCCTATACCAAATTTATAATAATATCCACAGTGAATCAACAGCTTTAAGTTCGGTCTGTTCAGTCAGGGAAAAGATGCAGCTGATGGTTCTCAATTTAAAAGGACTGGCTCAGCATAACCTAAAGCTGTATTATACGTTTACAGTACAGCAGATATTCCAGCAGTATTTTGTTCATTGAGGTACAAACATCCACAATTTACATACAAGCATTGGCACATAAGCACCTGCAAGCAGACCAGATTTAAGAAGGTATAAATGGCAAATATGGTGATGTAAAAAAAAAGAATTACTGCCTCAAAAATGTACTTGAGTAAGAGTAAAAGTACAATGTAAAAAAGGAACATGAAAAGTACTCATTTCTTAAAAAAAACACTGTGTTTTTAGTAATGTGCAGTACTTATAACTCCTTATAACACCCACCCCTGGCAGCTCAAGACAGGCGTGGATGCTGGTGTGGGGGGACTGTCTAGTCTTGGTCACCACAGTTGACATTCATTGCAGGCAGAAACACTGCTGCATCGAGTGAGAGTGCAGAGAAATACCAACAATAGTGTGACAACATCCACTAATCTTCCTCTGTGGTTCTACACTACAGAGAAGTGAGGTCCAGTTTGGGGGCAGCTCTCCTGAGTCCTGCCTGTCTGTCCCTCTAATAGAGCGGTTACTCCTCCTCACCCTTTCACTTTATCGAGGCAGCATAATGTGCCTCTCTAACAGTAAAACAGGACTTCCCAACTGTAATAAAGTTGGCAACAGACACTACTAGCTGCCAGATCCTGCCTCTACAAATGGCCTATAGCCCAGAGAAGCCTATGTTTTATCCCTTTCATCTTCCACCAGTTCCCCCCAGGGGTATGTCATCTAAACACTTTAATTTGTGTTGTATAAAAATGAGTGCCTGAGGACAGACATATCATCATGTTCACAGATGATTAAATTAATGTTGTCCCTGCTCAGTGATGATGAAACTGACCACGGTCCTGCAGTGGATGAATTTAGTGACTGGTGCAAACACTCTTTTTTTCGACATACTAGTTGTATTGCTTTTTCATACAACATCAGACTAATTTGCATAGTCTTCACGGGTCTTTAGACCGCAGTGGAAACACAGACAGCAACGGCCCACGGGAACCTTTTAGTATCTTGGAATGAAGTCCCTGGTACTAAAAGTTCCAGGAACATTTGGTGGAAATGCTGCTAATGTGTCCAAAATAAAGGAAATGATTATTGACTTTAGAAAGAAGCCTCATTCTGTTCTTCCTCTTTTTATTTATAATCAGGCTGTTGAAGTCATTCAGCAGTATCTTGGTACCATAATTGACAAGGAGTTATCCTTGGAACCAAATACTGATGTTGTTTTTCCAAAGGCTCATTAGGACAGTACATGCACTTTTATCAGACGTTTTAACGTCAACTCTTCCTTTATTAGAATGTTTTATTCGTGTTTCATTGAATATGTTTTAACCTTCTCTTTTATTTGCTGGTTTGCGTCACTTACCTTGAAACAGTAACAGATTGTGAGGAATTGTCAGATTGGAAATGGCAGGGACAAATCTCAATTAATGTGTACAAAATCAGAGCTGTGACGAAGGTTCAGTCAATCAATGCTTGTTGACCGTAGTCACCTTTTGTTCAGTGAGTTTAGGATGCTTCCATCTGGTTGCAGATATAATCTGCCAAGATACAGGACCAGGTCATAGGTTGCTGCTGCTATTGGGCTTTTGAATAACGTTATATAATTTCATTTTCTTTGTGTGAAACCCAATTGTTCTGTGCTGACTGGCGTGATAATTGTATTACTGATGGCTTTGCAAAAATTGCCCCTCGGGGATGGTAAAGGTTACCTTGACCTTTCATTCCCAGAGTTCTCTTTGGTTTCTTTGATTTCATCAAAGTGGAGTGAGGCTTGATGATCAGGAGGAAATCCCACCAACACCACTGCTGTTATACAATTCATTCCTGGTTCTGCAAGCTCATCTGGAAGTTGTAAACCTCTACCCTGCAGGCTATATCGAAGAGAAGAGTCTAACATCTTAACATCTGATATGTCCCTTAGCAGGGCAGTCAGTGACAGCAGTCACCAACTTGTTCTGTGTGTCCTTGTTAACACAGGATAGACAAGACCTGTTGACAAATCCCCTGTTGACAGGGGATTTGCACTACTGCCGTTAGCTGTGTTATGGCCCTGGCCCCAGATGCCTTCCAGGATAACGGTAAGGAGGATTTTATGGATGTCTGGTCAGACTGTGTATTCATCACTCTGACTACTTACAGCTGAAGGAAAAGCTGCCGTATAATTCTTGTGACCGGATCCTCATGCTGTTGAAAGGGTGGCAGCGAAGAAAGGAACTGGAGAAGGAAAGGATGGCAGCTCCACCTCTGGCCTCCAGCCAATCATGACCGTGGCCCAGGTGAACCTGCCCACCCTCCTGTCAGTGTTTCCCTCACTGAACCATCAAAGCTTTACAATCAACAGTCAGATGGGCTCGTGTTTGCTGTTGCTGACTTTTAAATCCTCTGATTTTGAACCCTTAGATGTCTTAAATCCATATTGTCAGCTTCACAGCAGGAGGTGCAGTTATCAGGCTTCACCTTGTCAGAGGGCAAAGACTTTGAATGTTCAAGCTTCGCCTTTAGTTAATTAGCTTCACCTTCCATTAAATATCAAGTTGTCAGGACTTTTAGAGGTCAGTGAAGGGCTTATCTATTGTGCAAGGTGACAGGTTATTAATGGAAATGTTATCAGCTAGAAAGGTTCCTTCAGTTATCATTTAGAACTTTTTTTGTTTTGTTTCTATTTTTGGGTGGGCTCTGCTAATGTGCTTCTGGCTTTTAAAGAAATTGATCAGTCGGTCCACCAATTTATTCCAGATTGAAATGAGTCGAGTCTTGAAATATGTTATTGTCAGATAAAGAAGCTTAAATACAACATCAGGGGGAGCCTGAGCGAACATACCAAACATAACAGCCCTACAGTAAGTAGCGGGGAAAAAAATCACATTACTAATAAATTACCCAAACAAAAAGTTACAGTCTTACTCCTAACTTCCTGATAACAGAAGAGAGACAGCTTCCTGGCAAGAAGTCAAAGGGTAGCCACAAATCAGACACAACAAATAATCTCAAACTAAGGGGTAAATGAAAACTAACACAAGTTGTTGACCTTAACAGTTACCACAAGCTACAGGCTATGTCATGACAAAATAGCTCAAAAGGTCCCATAGTGAAGTTCCTCAGCCCTTACATACCCCTAGCTGGGCTGTGATTGGCTTCAGATCCCGTATCCCGTATTCCACAGCCAATGGTACAAGGGAGGAAGAGTGACAGCCGGGGCCCACAGAGCCTGAGTAGTAGCACGACTGAAGTTAGCACTGGCGTTTATACGATTATGCATCTCAACATGGTGCAAATGGTTACACTCTGGAAACGGCATCAGCCTTAATGTCAAGATTATAGTTCTGAGTGATGTAATTAGCAAATGTTAGCATGCTAATACACAAACTAAGATGGAGGATATGGGTAGTCTGACTCAATTTGCTACAAATGCCCCTTTCAAAATGTACAAATGTACTCTTGTGTTAACTGGCCATTCTTACAGATCCCTCATAATATTCACTGGTTTATGCTGATATACAAAAACCCTCACCTCTACTTGTGTCTTGCTTACTGCAAACTACACCTGCTGCCTATATTCTGCTCACCATGTTGTGTTGAAAGTTCCCAAAACAATGTCAGGCATTATTCCAGGCTGCTGCAGACTGGAATGACCTGCAAAAAACACTAAAACTGGAAAATTTTATTCCCAAGACAGCCAGTAATACTATTTGTTGCTTGCCTGTTTGCTTTTGCTGTTTGTTGCTCTGCCTGTTGTTTATTGTTGTTACCTTGCATGTCTGTCTTGCTGCATGTGTATCCTACATTTGTTTTTGTTGCTGTATTGCCTAATGTTCCTACCCCCTTTCCTCAAGCTCTTGCCTTTTGTCCGGTGGCCATTATAAATAAGAAGTTCTTCCTAATGACTTGCCTGGTTAAATAAAGGTAAAATGAGTAAAAACAAATACGATTATTTTGTGGGAATTTAGCCATTTCAATGCCAGGGCTCGCGTCCCCACATGCAAATGTTCCACCAAAACAAGTAACTAATGTTGCGATACAAGACAATCCGAGATCTCGCTGCCTAAAGATCATCTGAGGATTTCTAAATGCAAAATAGCTGCTTGAATGGACGAGAGAACAGCCACTAACAAACCTTGTTTTTGACTAATTGTTTCCATACAGTTTTAACGAGGAAAGTTAGGAGATTGTCCTCAGTCTTTTGTCTATCTTGGTGTCATTAGCAGCTTCCACTGGGTTGAGTAGGTTCATCCTGATTAGTTGACACATGCAAATGTAGTGTAGGAAATATAGAAATATGAGTTACAGTGTGAACAGTAACTATGACAGTGAAAATAACTTACTGATTCATTTAGCATAATAAATGTAGAATATACACCCACAGTTACATAAACATATAAATCAGCAGCTTTAAGTTCAGACAGTTCAAAGTATTTCTCATCACCAGACAGTAAGTGAGGGAAAAAAGCACAGCTGATGGTCCTCGTTTAAAAGGACTGACTCAGCTTAACCTGAAGTTGCAGTATATTATACGTTTACAGTCCAGCAGATTTTCCAGCAGTGATTTTCTCATTTTAAGAGGTACAGACATCACCGACGAGCACCTTGCAAAGAAAATTGAAGCTGCTATTCTAAATTAGTCTCATGTTTCCAGCAGCTTTTTTTCATCATAGCTGTCAAAATATGACATGTAATTTCCATAAAATGGCCATCAAGATAATTATACAGACGCCTCCATGTGAATGTTTCCATTTGCTCTATATGTTGCACCCCCCGGTGTTTAATGAGGGTTGATGAGTGTCTATTTATTTAATAGGTATGATGTTCTCAGTTGTGGGAGGCACTGATGTGAATAAATAACATAATTCTATTAATGTACAGCCATGAATTTGTTTTACTTTAATTTATCAAGTTTGACTGTTTTTAAAAGTACCAAACATGACAGGAAGGGAGAACATCTGAAGAGAATCAAAGAGCCATTTTTACACTTTTTTCATGATGACAGAAGCTCATGATCACGAGTTCACAAGCTATTTCTTCTACAGTAGCTTGAGTGCACTTTCTGGTCTCTGTGATACAGGCTATGATTTGATCCCACCAATTATCAAGCTCAGTGATTTTGAATTTTCATAATTACACTTTAGAGGCGATATAAATGTACCTTGGTTCCTTCATAGTAATTGCTGTAATTCAGAAACTGATGATTACAAACCTAAAGTTACCTACAATGCTAGAGCCTGGAATGACAGTTTTATTTATATAGTAAATTTCATTACACATAAATCCAAAGTGCTTTACATTAAGTGACAAAATATGATGTATATACATATAAACTATAATGAGAAAAAAGTAGCACAAGAAACATAAATAAAATGCTTAAATCAATAAAGAAAAATTCACTTGACAAAATATGAACACAACTGAATCCTACTGTACGAAAACATAAGCTTGGGAGAAAAGTAAAGTTTGCTTTTGAATGTGGAGACAGTTTGAGACGGTTGTGACGGACTTCAAGTCAGCAGGCAGCTTTTTCTACGAAGCAGGAGCACAGAAACTAAAGGCACCCTCACCAGACGTGGAACTACTTCTGATTCTGGGTGCAGCCAGAAGATGTCTGCTTGATGACCTGAGAGGCTTGATAACGTTGTAATCAGAGAGCAAGTCAGAAATGTGCTGAGGTGCCAAAGCATTAAGTGCTTTATAGACTGTTGGCAGGATTTTGAAGTTGATTCTGTATTGTATCAGGAGCCACTAAAGTGATTTCAGTAGCGGAGTACTATGTTCAAAGTTTGAATTGGTATAAGGACTCTGACTGCTGCGTTTTGAATGAGCTGAAGCTTTCCTACTGATTGTTTGGACAAACCTGCAAAACCTGCTCGAGATGAAAGCATGAATCAGTTTCAGACTGTCAGTTTGTGAGATGAATGCTTTGAGTTTTGATTTTGGTTCCAAGGTTGCTGGCTTGCTCATTGTGTTTCAGAGACAGCAATTTCAACTGTGAAAAAAATAAAAATCTCTCTCTGACTTATAAGACCAGTTACAAATATCCCAGTTTTGTCTGTATTCAGCTGTAAAAAAAAAAAAAAAAAAGAATCTGCACAGTAATTAATATAATTAATATAATTTACTAGTTTTACAGGGCTGAGGTAATCAGAGGACAGAGAAATTGATTGGATTATGTTTCTTTATGATCATGCCAAGTGGCAACATGTATAGATTGAGGAGTAGTGATTCAAGTAGTGACCTTTGTGGAGCCTCAGGGAAAATCTTGATTTCTGCAGTTTTAAAGCTACCCGTTGAAGCATAAAAGCTCCTTTCGTTCAAGTGGAATGAAAATCAATTGAGAACTAAAACATGAAGCCCTTGAATTAAAGTCAGGGACGAATAGAAAAACTACTTTTCTACCTTATTATGCAATGTTTATAATATACACCTATCTAACGAAATAGCACATCCGATTTATATAATAGTAGCTGCGGTATATGAAAAACAGTGTCTCGTTAGCTTCCACATCATAGTTTAACATAATAAAATAGCTTAAAAAAACATGGGACAATGGGAGATAAAAGTATATCTCAATTGCTATAAGTAATGCAGCTGGCTATTTTGCCGTAGCTGCCGTTGAGTTCAAAGATTTTATTCAGAATGTTTTATTCATTCAGAACAACTGAAGTGATCTTACATCTCTTTTTCATATCAAACCTTATCAGGCACACTTCAATGATAGAAGACCGACTGAAACCTTTATTCTCCACCATGTGTTCTCTTTATCATTTTCATTCCAGGAATGTCCTCATAATCTGCACCATTACAACTTATGGACTTGACTTAAGATGTGTCCGTGTATGCACGGAGGATACAGCATATACTCTTTAGTCAGACAGAGATAATTGGTCCCTCTGTGGCTGCGAACCAGCCGCCATATGCACAGAGAGGCTCTGCTGTAGCCATGGTAACTGAGAGTTGCATTGATATCCCAATTTTATTTGAGCAAACATACATCAATAAAACCATAAAGCCACTAGATCCCTTTGTCTCTCTCTCTCTCCCTCTGTCTGCACTGATGTCATTGTGTCCATCTGTTTTTATTCTTCTTCTCTTTTTCTGAAAAAGCCTGCTTGAATAACTTCACAAACTAGCCCGACAAAAAGTTCATAATGTAGATTTGAGGTTAAAGCTGGATATTAATGATTTGACTTGATCAATGCAGGTTGCACCGACAGTGGAGCTGAAGGTCAGTGCTGCGTAAAATCCTCTGAAGCTGAAGCAGGACAAGGAGAGAGACTCAGTTACAGCCCCGCTCGCTCCTTCACTGAGGTGATTAAAGTTACTGCGCTTCTTTTTTTTTTTCAGATAAACTACAAACTAAGAATACCAATGTGCTTCTTTATGGTAATAATGATATGCAATGATTCCCAGGTTGCCCTCTGCGATTAAATACGGAGATTTACAACAATCAGCAGTATCAGCAGTTAGGGAATATTTATGTTTGAGTCCATTCTGTTTGTACAATGTTCGTAAAAGTATCTCAGTTCTTCTTAGTTTATAATATCACTGTTATTTATGACCTTGCAGCACAGCACTGTCAGCTCAGGTGTTGATTCATTCGTGAGGCCTCTGGAGAAACAGCAAGCTTACAGTGTGATTCACTGCCATGGTGAGTGATGACAGCATAATTTCAAATCAATTACAGGGATATTAGTGGAAACTTGACTGGGTACACAGAGGAATGTAACCTCAGATGTCTTGTTGACTCTTCAGAGTGCTCTCATTTTTACTTTACTGTGTTTAATGTGGGACAACCAAGTGTAAACCAACTATGATGTCACCCAACCACTGGGTTGTGTACTACCCTTTTGAAGCCTCAAATTTGCGTTAAGGGAGTCGTCATCTTGGTTTCTTGCAGCCAGAACATGTGCTGTACCGAAGAGTGCATGAGTTTGGTGGGTGCTTGGTTTTGGCTCATCTGTTCAGCAGGAAATAATGGCAGCATGGCTGGCTGCAGCATTTCTTGTATTACAACTAAATAGTACACTAAAATATGTTTCTGAACACATTTGAGGCATGAAATAGGCAATGCAATAGTAGAATATTGATCCATATTTGATCAGCACTGTGTAGTTTGACAGTTTGATCTGAGTTTCTGGTGGCACTGTTAGAAACTGGAAACACAGTGGCGGCTGCCTGGCCACGATCAGGTGATCGGGTGATAAAGAATTGTATAAAAGCTAAAGCTATAAAAGTGTTTCTAAAACATCTGAAGAGAGAAATGGGCAATATAATGAATAGAATTTTGGTCATATTTGATTAGCACAGCCACATTTGACAGTTTGTAATTTGTTTTTTTTTACTGAGAGAATTTCATAAATCATTTGTCATTCTGACTTACAACATTGGCCTTTTCAACATTTCTCGTGTTTTGTCTGTACTCAATTATACAGAAAGACAAGGACAAAACAATGAACATTCAAAATAAAGCTAACTGTATAAAAGAATCAACAAGAGGCAAACCCAAACAAGAACAGGCAAAAAGAAAAAAACAAGCAAAGATAACAAAACAAAAAAAAGAGAGAGAGAAAAGAAAAATGAAACAAGAAATAACACAAGTGAGGAGAGACTGGGGGCAGACTGGGATGAACATCTTTACATCCTTCATTAATTCACTTAAGACTGTAATAGGGAAATTATGTTGTCCATTGTTTACACCCAAGAAATAAATTGCAGGTTTGATTTGACAGTTTTATTTGAGTTCTATGAGTCCTGTGACTCACTGAGAATGACCAATCACATGACAGGCCCGCCCGACAACATACCCTGCTCCATTTTACTCTAAATGGGACCAAAATAAACATCATCCTGTACTGAAGAGGACTTTAAACTAGTGATTGAGAAAACTCATTAGGAAACTGTTTACTGAGGTCATAAATTCAGTAAGAAGTAGGGTCATTTTGCCATATGAATAAATAAAAACAGGCTTCTTTTTTAAACCAGTGGATTCACCCCCTGCTGGTCATTTTAAAGGATGCAGATTTAAGGCACTTCTGCAGCTCTGTCCACTCCAACTCTGTATTTAATATACGGGGCATGAGAACAACAAACATTGTGTTAGTTTTGGACCTGACCAATGAAATAATGTATACAATGAACCCAGCATAAATGACTCTTAATTAGTACAATATATTGCATATAATTCTAACACAGTAACAGAAGTATGCAGCTCAAACATATTTCTTTTTGTCAACAAATACCACAAAAAGACCAACGATGTATAACTCTCCAACTTTCCCCACCTGTCTGTAACACTCAGCTCCAAGTCTACTTGTTCCTTCTGAAGACAATAATCTCAAGAAATATGCTTCAAATATAGCATTTAATTAAAAAACAGGCTCACAGTGTGGCTCACTGATGTATTTTTGATAGTTTTGGGACAACAATGGAGATGTGAGGCACAGAGGTCAAAGGTAAATCAACGTTATCATGTACACAGTCATACAAGTATATCATATCATGTCATATATAGTGAAATGAGTTGTCTGACCCATCCTAAGTATTAGGAGCAGTGAGCAGCCACTGTGCAGCGCTCGGGGGGCCAACTCCAGTTCTAAGCCAGCTCCTTGTTGAAGTGCACTGACAGGAGAAATTAACCTAATATGTAATTGATGTTGGGGGAACCCAGAGCACCCAGAGGAAACCCACGCAAACACAAAGAGAACAGAAAGGCTCTGTCTGAGCCGGGGCTCAAACCCAGAGCTAATCACTGAGCTGCTGTACTGCTATTAAGATATCAATATGATATGAACTACAGTACATCAGTCTCTGTTGCCTTATCTTTAAACAACAGTGTGAACAACGTTTTGCAGCTGGAAATTCTGGGTCCCAACATTACCATTAGGTCAGAAGGTTACAGTCACATCATACTGCGTGTAGAAGGCAATCAAA
>JAJHUR010097752.1:0-17461 GCA_027495735.1 Lutjanus campechanus
TTAGCGAAGGTTTTTATCATCACATTCACACAGTGGCACTCACCGCTTCTGCTTCCTGAGTGTTGATAAGAGCTGTCTGAGTGTCTGCAGGCTCAGAAACCTTCAGGACACTGAACTCAAAGGATACACAAAGTTAAATATGGCAACAATAAAAAAATAAAAAACTCTACATGCTGCTATAATGCTCTCAGATAAGCTCACATGATCTTTTCTTACCTTCTTTTCAAACTCATCCACCATGCCTGCTTTAGCCACAGCAGATCTGTAGTAGCTCCAGTAGCCCGTGCCTGCAGCCACAGTAGCCTTGAGGTCCCTCCCTCACTGCACCAGCTGATTTTACCGTTTTCTTCTCTACCAAATCCATTTTAACAAAAAGAAAACTACATTGCACATTACTGTTCACTCATTTTAGCAGAAGAAGCTGTTCAAGGTACTGGGAGCAGCTGGAGAAATTGCTTTTACTCTGAGCACTTTACTCAATTTGGATAATTCGACCAAAATGAAAAAACTGACATACTGATTTGATTTGATGTAGCACATATTAAAATAGATAAACCAAACATTATAAATAATTCCAAGAATGTGCAAGGGGGACTAAAAGTCTACAAGGCTTTTCATGGGTCTCCGACACAATTACCGACTACGATTTTGAGTCTAAATATTTAGATCCAGAAATAAAAACTCTAAATAACTGTCAAAACTCCTAAATACTCCTTGATAAGTGCTTTATAAATAAAATATATTATGACATACAGTATGTTGGAAATGGTATGCAACCCTGAATACAGAAATGGCATCACTCCGTGTCTTCAGGTTGTTGAACAAGGTCCTCTGGTTGGGAGGCACCCTCTCTGCAAAAGCCAGCTAGTCAATGGCCTTCAGTGCAGCTCGCCTCCCAGCCATGTCTCAGGGTGCCTTAACTAGAGGAGACAGAAAAACTTACAATGATTTATCATCTTAACGCCATGAGGTCATTTTGATCTCTCTCGCCTATTAAAATGCATGTAACTCCTTAGTACAGTAGTGTACATGGCGTCGATCTCGTGAGACGTCGTATATATCTTAATGGCTGCACGTGCGAAAGTCTTGCGAGATTGACGCCATGTTTACATCCTATCGGCTACATGCTGAAACATGGCGTAAATGGTATCTTTTGCGGTTAATTTTTAATGTCGCGGCTCGCGGACACTTGGATTACACCACACAAGCAGGATGGAGACATTTTGTGTTTGTTTTGTGTTCTTTTTTTAAACATTTTATCCGTGGTCACCGTTCACTGCCATTGTACTGGATGAGGCTGCTACCCCGTTTCTCCTAAAACTTCAGGATTGTTTTGTGAAGTGAAGACCTTCACCCATCATCACATCGGCATAGTGGTGAGTACATACTGAGTGGGTTATTCTCACAAGGTGGAATATTGCTTTAACTGCAGATTTACCTCTGAAGAAGATAGAAATCATGATGATTAAAATAACTTACTTGTTGCACTAATTAACATTATATTCTCGCATTAAGTAATTGATGAGATACAGTTCATTCTTGTAAATTCCTTATTTAGTAACTACTAAGTGATAAATTCATGCTTTTTTATGCATGAAGACATGCAAGAATTCATGATTCATGAAAATTCATGTACTCTTATGATGTAGTGTTGAATAATTAATTACTCCTAAATCCTTACATAATTCATTATAACCTGATTTACTGACAAGCGAGGGAGTAATGATGAAATGTCCATTAAATTTACAAAACAGCACCACACTTGATTTGGGACAGAGACATCATAGACCCTCCGATGAATTGCCCTCCGTCCTCTTAAGGCTCTTCCCAGTGGATATACTCTTCTTAAACGCTCTCACACTCGCCATTGCTGAACCCTGATCCCTCTCCCTCTCAGACTACCGGTGATGTAGGTCTCTCCTGAGCCAGGGGTTTGTTGAAGGACCTCAGTAATAAGACGATCAAGATCATCATTTGAAATGTTGGTGAAACTCCCATAGTCCACTAAACCAAGTTGTGTCCTGTGGTTGTACAGTGTTCTAATATTTACAGACAGCATTCGAGATATGGCCATCCAGCTGAATCCTAAATTCCGCATGTGAGTCAGCTGAGCAGCTTGTATGTTGTAACTTTAAGGAGAAAAACAAAAAAACAAAACAAAATTTTGTAAACTTATCTGCTACATTTCACCTGCAGTAGCTCCCGACCATCTGTTTTAAGGAAAGATTTGATAAAGTTTAACATCTGAGCAACATCACAGCTGCTCCGACCTGTTGACGGTCGACCGGGAAAAGGAAATGACCAAACTTTTCCACTTTTATTTATATATTTCAAAAACAATTTTTTGGTTGAGCATGAAGCACAACATATCAAAAATAAAATTTAGAGTAAAATAAACTTCAGAAATAAACATAAGATAATAATAATTAATCATGAATAAATCACAAAAGTAGTAGGGCTTATCTCAAATGAATTTAAACATTTCAAATAAAAAACTTAAGAGCTTATTTTATCATTCATAAATGTCAGAGAGTGACTCAACAGATCAAACTCATTCTTCACGTGATTTAGACAGGGTTTAGTTTTAAAGTACCTGTTTTTGTGTATAAGTAAATTACCTAATATACATTAATTAATTCATTCCGATATTTATAGTTTTCATTTCAAATGTCAACATACACTAAATGAAACTGACAATAAAAAGCACATTTTACATTAATTTATGCAATAATTTAAGAGCCACACAAAAATAAAAAAGCAACAAATGAAATTATAAAATTATCACCTAATGCTACTCATATATTATCTTCATTTCATGTTATAACTGAATCTCCTGACACTTTGTTTCCTCTATTTGTTCCTTTAATTGTTTAATATTATATAAAGTTTGGGGGGAAATACAAGATAAAATAATAAACAAATAATAAGCCAACAATTTAAAAAAAAGAGTAGTTTCTATCCTTGCTGGTTGATAAAATATTAGGAACTTGTCATGATTTGTTACGACTGGCTGATGTGGAGTTGGCAGAGTTTCTCCTGGCCCTTGGTCTGACAGTGGTTTGGGTGCTATTTCTTGGATTCGTTCTCATGTATTTCATAGAGCGTTTCAATCTTCTTTTCAGTCGCTCACGTTCCCCTTCGCCCCCCTTGTCATAATCACAGGTTTCCAGTCAAAGACACAGCAAAGGCTTGTACTGTTTGCCCACCACACTCACACAGTACTGAGAAGTATAAAAGTAGTTTTAAAAAAATGGTGGTAGCCTTTTGTATCTTTCATAAATTAAAATCCTTGTGATTGACAGAATTTCCAAATGTAGTTTTAAATTTGCAGTCATCTAACCTTTAGACAGCAGAAGAAACACACATCAAACATACATTTTTGCTAAAAAAAACAAAAAAACAAACAAACAAACAATCGAGTTTAGACAAGTCCTTGTTTACTTACAAAATAAAACCTCAAATGACCAAAGTCAGTCAGAGAGTGTTTGTGACTATTGTAGCTTTATTTTGAAAATTACATCTGGTATGACTTTTCCTGTCAGTCTGTAGCTCGACTGTTAAATGAGAGAGCAGGTTCAGGTGCAGTTAGATGTGAATGAACGCTGTTAGTCCCACTGAGAGTTGCTTTAACGCAAAGAGTGAAAGGAAAAGACCAGGAAAAGACTTCAAAGGTAAAATAACCCCAGAGTCAGAGATTAAATTTTGTTTAGAATGCTTGAATATACTTGCAGTCATATCAGTAGGCTATACTTCAAGTGTGTTAATGATTATTAGTATGGCTGTGTGTGTACTAATATGCTTGATTAATGAAATTTAAGTTTACCTTGTTTGTGCTACTTTTTCAAAGTACGGTGAAGTGTGGCTTTAAATAAACTCAAAAAACTCATTATGCAGTTCCTTTTCAAACATTTATTAAAATAAAAATGTCACAAATGCAACACAAACAAAACCAGACCTGATTAAAGCATAACTCAAAGTCTCTCTGCTCATCATTAACTGTGGGTTTGTCATTGTAATCTGAAAAAAACCAAAGACTTTGCCCAAGCACCTACTTGGCACACAGTGTCTCAATGAATATTACCTGAGTGGTAAACAAGCTGCTGCACAAAAAAAAAGGAATACTTGCCAGATGCAAGACTGTGATAGGCTGCAGAAATCCTGTTCTTACCTGATGAGCTGGCATCAGGTGCTTAGTGGCAGAAGGGGTAATCACTTTATTGGGCTCATCAGGTGGGCACCCTAACCTGACATGCCAGATGCTGCACAGAACCATCTGGAACCATCTGAACCGTCTTTAGAGGCATAATTATGAAGAAGATTACTCTCTTTTCTTAAATCCTACAGCCCTGCTTCTAACAGCAAAAGCAGCAACGAACAGCGGCGGCGGGCAGAATGACTCATGTGGTGGAGGACAAGACAACGGTCACGAGAAACAGGCACAGCCACAGAGATGATGCTTTACTCTGGAGGGAGTGTGCAAAGGATGAGGAGACGGGGCCTCCAGAGTCAGCGGCACAACACAGCGATTCAGAAGAAGAAAGCCAAGAGGAAAAGGAGCAGGAGCAGGTTGGTGGCCCTGCTGAAGGCAAACATGTAGCTGCACCCGATGGAGGCTGGGGATGGGTCGTGCTGGGAGCCGGCATTGTCGTTCAGTCTCTAACGTTGTCCTTCCCCACATGCATGGGTATCTTCTACAAAGACCTTCAAACACAGCTCAATGCCAGCAACACAGAAATCTCCTGGGTGCCGGGCATCATGACTGCCATGATGCTTGGTGGAGGTAGGGATCACCACAGATCTTACACTAACATGAACGTGTGTGTGTGTGTGTGTGTGCATATGGTAGGCTAAAGGGACCATAAGCGTCTCCGAGTGAGCAGCAGTAGCCTGTTCAGTCACAGAATGGAGTGAGTGAGTCAGAGCCAACTGAAAGCCCTTAATGTACAACACTGTCAACTTCATTGACATCATCAGGTGATTAATCGGCTCGCTGGATAAGTTGTTGGAGATGGGATAAGCTACAAGATGGCAAAACCTTCTCTTCTCTGTATTGAGGAAAACTGTGTTTGAAACCGCAGGTCCATTGTGCAGCATGTTAGTGGAGCATTCTGGTTGCCGGACAGCAGTGATGGTAGGTGGGCTCCTCAGTGGACTGGGGATGGCGGTTTCCTCCCTGGCCAGGACCATCACTGACATTCTCATTGCTAGCATCATCACAGGTGAGGAGCTGCACACACCTACATAGACTTCGACTTTTACACCAACGTGATGGCTCATCAGTCTTCTCCTGCACAGGTCTGGGATTCTGCTTTTCTTACCAGCCATCAGTGACTATCCTGGGTCACTACTTTGTGCAACACCGTGCCTTTGCAAATGCCTTGTCGTCCATGGGCCCGTCCGTGGGCAATAGCATTTTACCTGCCATTATTAATGCCTTGCTTATTCAGTTTGGCTGGCGTGGCAGCTTCTTGATTCTGGGCGGGGTGCAGCTAAACTGCTGTGTGTGTGGGGCACTGATGAGACCCATTGCATCAGGACCAAACAAAGCCAGACACTCCGAGTTGAATGAACCAAACAAAGACAGAGTAAAGACTGTTCCTTGTGGCTCTATAGCAGCATCCCTACACAAACACATGGCCTTTGACCTGCTGGTGAGTAATGCTCATTATCGTGCCTTTCTTGTGGTAATATCCTGAACACCAGTGGCATTTTTGTTACCTCTGTTCTATCTGGTGCCTCATGCTACTTACCATAACATAGCAACTGACCGTGCCACCTTCCTGTTGTCTCTCCCGGGCCTGATGAGCATGGCAGTGCGACCTGCAGCTGCCTGTATCATTGGAATGCCACGCTTCAGAGGCAGCAGCAATTTTGTGTACGTGTTTGCTGGTACTCTGATGTTGAACGGGCTGGGTAGCTTTATCTGCGGAGCATCTGGCTCCTTTGAAGCTTTCCTGCTGTTCACAGTGGTTTACTCCCTGTCCACGGGCGTGGGCAGCTCGTTGGCGTTTACCGTGCAGATGGACATGGTGGAGATGAGCCGCTTCCACTCGGCCTTAGGGCTTCTCTGCTTTCTGGAAAGCCTAATAATGCTAATTGGGCCACCCTTAACAGGTACATGCATGCACACACACACACACACACACATGCACGCACGCACGCACGCACACACACACACACACACACACACACACACACACACACACACACACACACACACACACACACACACACACAGCTGTCACAAAGTGTGAATTGACCCTCCAGCATAAACAATGTGTAACAATATTAACATTAATATAAAAGTACAGTTTATTCTCTACTAAACATTTTCTGTCAATTCATTTACAGAAACAAAGGATCTCATGACATTTTGTGCTACACATGTACTATTTTGTTGTTTAACTTGAGTTACTCTTCACAAATATGAACTTAGTGTTGTGAGCTAATTAAATAGGGAATTAAGAAAGTAAAATTACTTTCCAAAGAAATTCATTATGCAAACTCTGGTCACTTTTACATCCATCCATCCCTTGACACTGTTTGCATTTCTCAGGCATGTTGGTGGACCACACAGGCCAGTATTCATATGTCTTCTACGCATGCGGTGCATGCACATCCGCTGCCAGCCTCTCTCTCGCTGGGTCCTTCTACTTCCTGAACTATAAACAAGATAAGGAGGAGAAGAAGAAGAGCATAAAGAGACCATCAGATCTCTAACAGAAACCTGTTGTAATCCTGGGCCGTGGCTGCTGGTGCATCACCTCAAAAGATACACAGAGTTAAATTATTGTGTAACGCATGTAACCTTCAAGAGGAGAATTAAATCTATATTTTAAAGTTCAAATTGCTTGAATTTTTTTAACTGATTTTATCATAATTGACAACTGATCTTTCATTTTGTTGTGCAATGACAAATAAACGAACTTCAATTTTAAAATAGAAGAGCTCAGTAGTGTTGACCAATCTATCATTACTTGTACAGTGACTTTACTTTTACTTTACTTTTACCACCTTTTATTAGTAGCGATACTTTATGAATGACACTGTTTTAATAAGAGAAACCTAACATAGCTAACATAACTACATACCCCCAAATGTAAGACAAACGAGTGATTTATTTGGTCACAAGCAAATCATTTGAGTTTGACAAGACAACTAAGGGTTTGGTTGTGGCAAACATCTCTAATGTTAATGCAACGTTCACACTTGTAATGTTAACTTTACCTTTACCTTGGAACTTGCAGGCTGCTAAAATCAGACAGCTATACAGATCAACAACACCATTAAATGATAAATTTACACGCAATCAGAAGTGGTAATGTAATCTGTCAGGACTATCTTATATATTATTCCAATTCTTTTCCCGATGTTTTAGGTTTTTGCTGTGATATTGTTTCAGTATCTGTATTGAGATATTTTAGGCAGGTACTGTATGGAAGTCCTAATTTTGGTATTGTGACCACACAATTTTCTATCAATATTCTGCACTGTAAATGTATTCATTTTGCAAAAATGTACCTTCTAAATGAGTGACAGATTACAAACTTAGTGCCAGTTTGTTTAAGTTATTTCTGCCATGTACAGTATGTGTGTTAGGAAAAAGGCTTTGGCCTGTAGGTGGCACTGTGGGCTTCAGTGTGTAGATATGAAAACATCTTCAAACAGTATTAATCTGCCAGTGCCAGCTCTTTTTATGCCAAGAGAGGTCAGCAAAATGATAAAGCTAATTCCAACTTTCTGTTTTTAAAGAAAATAAAATATACAACATACAAACATACAAAATATTTCTGTTTTTGCATTATTAAAAAAGAATTGTAGTACTATGAGGTATATGAATGTATTTTTTTCTAGAAAGTCAAGTGAAGTTTAATGATAGAACACGTATAAAAACAACAGAAGTTGACCAAAGTGCTGCATGGTCCTAAAAGCCCAAAGAACACTTAAAGTATAAGTAAAATGATAAAACTTTGCAAAATCATAATAGTAAGAAAGTTTAAAACTTTCAAAAATGCACTGAAATGATCAGAATGTGGAGAAATTTGTTTTGACATCTTGTCAAAGACGTCTATGTCAGAAGTTCTTAAACTTCTGGGCTGGTGCAGAATTAAAGTGGGTTGACGATGACGCATCTCTCTCTGGCTCATTGTCTCAGGTCCAAGACCAGTTAGCTTTGCTCTTATCCCGGCACTCTTCCGCGGTTGTGGTCCAGCTTTTCACTCCACTGAGACACGAGAATGAGTTGTGTGTGAACTTGTGAATTGTTTGAACTCTCCCGTCAGTGTGGGACATTGCCAAATGGTAAATAATCTCTTCCCTCTGACCTCGTCAGCATGCACGGAAGTTAAAGATTACACACACAGTGATAATGTTGAGAATCAGCTCAGACCGTGCACACTCAGACTGTCCAGTTGAAATACAGCTGAAACAGACTGACTGTGCGATACTTGAGACCCATGTCAGTGCTGATTTCTTCGTCACTAAGGTCCTGGGCTCACAGGCTCAGATCTGTGGATGGACTCAAACATGCCAAGACTTGGAAATTATGCAGCACAAGTTTGCTCCAGTGGTTTAAGTAAGTCACAAATATATTAAGATGTCTCTGTTCCATTAGAGTATGTAATGTTTTAATGCAGAAACACTGTTAAATCAGGTGACAAAGATCTTTGTGAGCTTTTGAAGCAGCGGTAGCTCAGTCCATGAGGACTTGGGACCAGAGGGTGGCCAGTTCAATTCAGAGCACACTACAGAAAGCGGACCACTGGCACAGAGAGGTGCCATGTTTATGCATGTGTGGGAATGTGTGTACTTCAAGCCTACTTGTGTGTAAAATTAACAATGGGGTTAAAAAAAAAAAACGGAATTATGTCTTAAAGGTTATAAGAAGCATTGCTTGCTGAGGACCCCTGTTGTCTTTGTTCCTTCTTTCTTCTTGTTTTTCTCTGCTAAAACTGTAAAATAAAAGAATACCAAAATTTGCAGGTGCCTTGCAAATTCCACCCACTGCTCTACTTTAAAAAAAAAAGACACTCATTGACCTCAAGTTGGCACTTTAACAAACAAGTTTACATTTTTGCAATTATATTGAAAACAGCTTACTGTAGACTAAAAATTATTTTCTTTCTTCACCATTTTAATCTTTCAATATATCTGCATCCTTTCTCAATTAGTCTTCTGCTTTAACAATGTCAGCTTTTAGGATTTTTCCTCAATTTGATTAAAAAAAAAAAAAAATTCACTAACTGCTCCCAGACCGTTGAGACAATCGTCCTGAAAATGCGTCAGCATCATCGACAGACTTTGCTGATCTAAAGATATCAAAGAAATTTTGATACATCAATCTATTTGGATTTCAAAACATCCCCTGTATGTCCTACAGAGCTGAAATTTCTTCATCACATCTGCTGAATTGTGACAAAAGTTTGTCTCACTGCAACCTGTGGTCAGAAGTCTATCATTCTATATTTTTCAATCAGTTAACATCTATATCTCCCCCAATTTCCATTCAAATGTGACGAACATTGACACAGATGTTCTGTAGATGGTAAATAGCAATGTATAATATCTTACTGTACTTTGTACTGCATGCACATTTCCTTTTTGCTCTGTGTTGGATCAAATATAACCAAAATATCTTAGAAAACACCTGAAATCAGCAGAACAATGTGTGATTTTTTTCCTGAATTTTGTCACTAACATTTTGTCTTTTGTGAGCATTTTAAGTTTAAACAGATGAAAATGCCCCCCGTCTTTGTACATATGATGTAATTGCCTCAACTTGTAAGAAGGTGTGTAGAAACTCTCCTGCAGTGCTGTCTGTAAGTCTCCTGCACTGGTGATCCAAAGGTCAAGGGCTCAATTCCACATGTGGTCAAGTCTCACTAATGTAACAGCCTCTGCATGACTTATGTCTTAACAAAGCTTGTTTCTTACAAGCATCTAGATACTGATAAAAAGAATAATAGGTAAACCTGCCTATAATGATTAACCTGGAGCTCCCTGGTGTCTACACAAGCATTGTTAATTTGCCACAGATGATTCTGGGACTGATCCTCATCTACATGGTGTTACAAAACAGTCTGTGTCTCACCTTCACTGATTTAGCAGTGCACATCTATTCCCTGCCTGCAGAATGTAGTGTGATATATCAGTTTTACAAGCTACACATTTATTCACTTGCTCTCAGCGCCTTTGAACGTTACCTTTGCCTCCAGTGTGAATCCACAAATCAATTTAATTCCCTTGATTTCCTGAATCAACTAACATTAACATTATTCACTCTCAGCAAGTCCACACTAACAGTAATTCCCCACAATCTGCTTTGTTTAAACCAATTGGACAGCATCCAATCGAGTTCAACTTCAACTTTCAACTTCAGATACAGACGGTAAAAAAATGCTAAAAACTTAGATCGAGCACATCAAAGGAGGGAGGGAGAAGTTTGGTAGAAACTAAATGTTGCAGGCTCAGAAAAACAGCACTGGTCCCAGGTTGGTTTTACAATCAGAGAGCACAGTACAAATTAAGATAAAGTGCTGAATTTAGGGGAATCAACCACACAAGACCCGGAAACTGAATTTTAAAAAAAATGATTGGTGTGCTTTTCTCCTGAATCTTGTTCTCTATGCCAGGTCACTCCATGTGGACAGTCCTCCTCACGTCCCCTCTCTGACCACCAGCTATGTCCATGGCACCTCCTCCCACTCTCTGCTCCCCCTGACGGTAGGCCAGAGCCTGGACGCCACAGTCCAGCGTTGGCCTGACCGTGAAGCTGTGGTCTTCGTGCAGGAAGGCATCCGGAAAACCTTTGCACAGTTTCAACAAGATGTGCGTCTCCAAACTTGGACCTTCAGCATTTGCTTTCAGAAGCCTTCATGCTTATTAACCCATATTCATGTTATCCAATTAAGTCTCCTGTTTCAAAAATACGTGGAGACAGAAATCTATACGCTAGAAAGCTTTACTGCAAAATCGCAGAATTTATACCATGTAATATTTTTGTGACATTCATTGGTGCAGGTTGACAAGGCGGCTGCGGGCCTGCTTGCTTTGGGCCTGAAGAAGGGCGACCGACTGGGGGTTTGGGGGCCCAACACATACGAGTGGATCCTTTTCCAGTTTGCTACAGCCAAGGCTGGAATTATACTGGTTAGTTTGGGAGCAAACACCCTGCGGTCAAGTGTCACTGAGCAGGACTTTGAACTCTTTTAGGGGCCACAGGAAGATATTCCATTCTGTAGGTATATAATTGAATATTCTTGACCTTAAATTGTTCTTATCTATGCAGGTGTCATTGAATCCGGCCTATCAGGCAAAGGAGGTGGACTTCACTCTAAAGAAGGTCAGATGAGTTCTGTTACATGAGCATTAGCCTACTTACATAATCTAGTAAGGTAAAATGCCAACTGACAGTGGACAGTTTTGTGTTTTCATAGGAAAAATAATTCTTATTCACAACTACAGTATGTAAGAATATACAACAAGAATCCAACAGAACTGATCTGTCACATGCAGGTCCAGTGTAAAGCTGTGGTCTGCCCTACCCGCTTTAAAACACAAAATTTTTGTGAGATGCTGAGGGAAATCTGCCCAGAGATCGACACAACGCCAGAAGGCATGATCAAAAGCTCCAGGTTTGACAGAGCCAGTGTCAAATATGAGATTTAAAAGTCCAGTGTGTAAGATTTAGGGGGATCTATTGGCAGAATATGGCAGAAATGGAATATAATATGTTTTCTTCAGGGTATAATCACCTGAAAATAAGCACTGCTGTGTTTTCACAGTTTCACACCCACCGTAGGGTCTCCTACACTTGGAAGGGGTGTACTTTTGCTTTACAAAAAATGAAAACCCCTTTTCAAATTTCTAGTGCATTTTGGTGATATCGTCCGGGATAAAATGTGGGCTTGTTTAGCCTGCAATACATCATGTTTCAGCATGAAACTAATCACTAGGGGTCAATTATCCGGTAAAAAAAAGAATAAAAACATGGAAAAGTGCCCTATTGGTTTCACTACGGTAGATAAAACAATATGAAGTGCCCTCTAGAGTAGCCAAATGTCCGAAACACTGTGATAAAGTGCCCACTAGGCTGCTCCTCCAGGGGCCAGAATGTGCAGTGGAGAAAACCTGAGGAAGTGTCCTCTAGGCTGCCCTTCCAGTGGAGAAAATGCGATGTTGTGCCATATAAGCTGCCCTGCATGCTGGAAAATTAGGTGGCTTCTACAGTCCTCTAAATGGTTAAATTGTGTGTTTTTTCGTACAGAGGTATCGTAGTTTAAGTCATATAATAAAACAATTTTATCTAAACCAGGGACTGAAACTGTGCCACCATAAATGGATCACTTTCAGACACTTCATTTTTTTTGCCCCTGGCCCTCAGAAAGAGTTCACCACTGCAGCTAATGAACCAGTTAGCTTTTAAAACACATGCCTACATACTGCAAGCTATAGAAGTGCACAGGCTTTTCAAATCAGTTTTTTTTTTCCAAAGTTTGATAGTGTGTTGGGTAGGCAGTTGCTCTGACAAGGCTTCTCCACAGGCTCACTGGTCGTGGGGAAGTAGTTAAATACAACCATTGCAAGACTCGACTTGAGATACTCCATTATTTCAGTCTGCTGAGACAGTAGGTGCTATCTGTCCTCAAATACAAAAAAAGTCCCCTTGGAGTCTCCTCCTGTGACAGGTGCAGGTGGTGGTAGTTCTTGCAGTGGTAGAAATATGATCAAATTGTAACCAATTCCATCATTCTATCCATTTTTTACTGCTTGTCAGGGGTTGGGTCACAGTAGCAGCAGGTTGAGCAGGCTATTCCAGATATCCCGCTGCCCTGCAATGCTCTCCAGCTCCTCCTGGGGGTTCCTGTGGCTTGCACAGGCTATTTAGGACATATAGGTGCTGGTCAGGTGCTGACCCTCATCACGGCTTCTTTACACTCAACTACAAACTGCCCCAGTGTGTGTTAAAGGTCATGGCCCAATGAAGCTAACAGAACCATATCATGAATATGACAAACACAATCAAGGAAAAGAAGCAACCTTGGTGGAGTCCAACACTTACTGGTTAGCAATTTGAAGTTTGAAAACATAAGTAAGTACTTGAATTGCAAAACTAGCACCTCATATTACTCAATACTCAACAAAAAAGTAACAACACTGTGTACTCCTACAAGCCACTAAATCCTACACACTGGTCCTTTAATAAATACTTTATACAAAGAACACATTTTATAATCAGTGTTTTTGTGGATGTCATACATGTATAAAGATCCTATCTTGGGTCTTCCAGGCTGCCGGACTTGCGTATGGTGATTGTGACTGATAGCAGACAGCCAGGGATGCTCCACATAGAGGATGTGATGGATGCAGGGGAGAGTCGGCACCACAAAGAGCTGATGGATCTGCAGAGCAAGCTGTCCTGCGATGAACCCATCAACATTCAGTTCACATCAGTAACCTTCAGTGTTGCAACTTTCATATTGACATACTTGGACATTATGACCTAACATAGATCTGACATTGATTCAGATTAAGTTATGTTGCTTGTTTTATTTGTTTCAGGGAACAACGGGGACTCCAAAGGGAGCCACTCTTTCCCACCATAATATTGTAAATAATGCTTACTTGGCAGGTCTCAGAATGGGTTACGAAAGCAGCGTAAGTCTATATTTGTCATTTGGTTTGAAGAAAACACAAATGCAACACCTCTTCTGTGCACACAAAATGTTCATTTCTCACAAATTTTGCTCACAAACTTGTTAAAATCTGTGTTAGTGAGCACTTCTCCTTTGCCAAGGTAATCCATCCACCTGACAGGTGTGACAAATTGAGCTGCTGATTAAACAGCGGGACTATTGAACAGCAGTGACTCGTCACAATAAAGGGACTCTCTAAAATGTGCACTTTTATCTGTATTATGTTTATTTCTCATGGAGCTACAGAGCTACACTAATTTTGATGTTAAAACGGTGTAACACACATTTGAACATATTTAGGAACAAAATTTGAGAGAAATAAACCTTTTCTGTGCACAGAAGTAGTTTGAAAAATGGGAGCAAAAACAAAAGCACTGTGTTTGTATTTTTGTCCATATTTCCATCAGCCTCAGGTGCGAATATGCTTGGCCGTACCCCTGTACCACTGCTTTGGCTCCGTTGTGGGAGGGATGAATATGGCGGTGCATGGTGTCACACTGGTCTTCCCCTCTTCTGGCTACAACAGCCGAGCCAACCTAGAAGCCATTCAGAGTGAAAAGTATAACACGTTGCTCATCACCAAAATGACTTTCAAATGCACAACATTATGCACTTTCACTGATTGCCATTCATGTTTTTGCACTCAAGGTGCAACATTGTCTATGGCACTCCCACAATGTTCACCGACATGCTTAGCCAAGATTTACAGAAGTATGACTTGTCGTCAATTGAAGCTGGTGAGAGATCTGAAGACTGAAACTTGATCAATAAGTACTGAATTTGGTGTGATGTTTAGTGTTGTAAGCACTTGACCATGTCTATGTGCTGCTATGTCTTAGGTTTGATGGGAGCTTCCCCGTGCCCTCCTGAAATTCTGAGAAAACTGAAAACGGACATGAACATGAAAGAGATAGCGGTGAGCGGTTGCACGTCTGATAGATTTTCAACAAATACTGTATAAAAAAGGCAGAGGTGTGGACTTGAGTCAAAATTCAGTGACTTTGGACTCGACAAAATCAAATAAGACTTGCAACTTGAATTGGACTTAAAAAACAAACAAACTCCAAGACACTCTCTTCTAAAACAATTAAAATGCCATTATTGTCACAGCACGGTCGTGTTAGATCTTTAAACAGACAAACTGCAACACAACAAAAAAGCAGTAAAATATAGGCCCTTTCTATGTTTTTTTTAAACGTAATCATTGCCAGTGTTTGTATTTACCATGTTGCTCTTTGATGCAAGAGAGAACCATGGAGAACTAATGTTATGTTCTAAGCTCCAGTTGGAAACAATGATACCAAAAATAATTTTATTTGCGTATGTTACCGGCCTCAAGCCTTGAGGTACCTGAGCCAGTAGCTATTCTGCTACACAGTCAAGGGTGGCTGCGGAGCAGTAAGGAACAGTTTCAGGTTTATCTGTGTGACCACTTGTAGCACCATCTTTATACTGCTAATAGAAACCATTTTTTCACACTCTACATGAACAAAAATGACATGGTCATCAGCAAAAAACAAATTGCAGTATTCAAAACAGGTCAAAAGTTACAGATGGAGACACAACAACTTACAACACTGTTCAAAATTTAAGCGCATTGTGACTTGTTTAGCACCCAAAACTTAAAGCTTAGGACTTGGGAATTGTCAATCTTGACTTGGGGCTTGACTTGGTACTTGAGTGCAAATTAGACTTTGTGACTTGCAAATAATGGCTTGAGTGTACCCTTTTTCCAGCCTGTAGGAACATGTCTACTTTATGTTTTAACAGGTAGTTTATGGAACTACTGAGAATAGCCCGGTTACATTTCTGGGATTCCCTCAAGACAACGATGAGCTGAAGCTACATACTGTTGGATGTATCATGAGCCACACCGAGGTACGCCATAGTTTTTGTAAAAACCTTGTCTGTGTATCACCACAACAACACTGTGACTAATTCCTGTGAGTCTTTACAACAGGCTAAAGTGGTGGATCCTGCTACTGAGGAGATGGTCCCTGTGGGGACCTCAGGAGAGCTGATGATCAGAGGCTACTGTGTGATGCTCGGATACTGGGACGATCCTGAGAAAACCAGTCAGGTTATCTCCCAAAGCCGCTGGTACAGGACTGGGTATGTATAGTGTATACTGAATGTTTGTCTATTGACCTGTTTTTATCGGGTTTCCAGTTGGCAGAGTAAATTACAGAATACAACATTTCCTCAAATGGTGACTCTCGGTGATGTCAGGGACATCCAACACTATGAGCAGAACTTGCTTGAGCTTGTGGAGTACTTATTGCTTACACGTTTCCTGTAAAACAGGCAGCTAGGGAGAGATTTGTTGCCAACATTGATTGATTGATTGGTGTTTACAGTAGCCAGTAGGGCTGAATGTTACGACTTCAAATCAGTGAATAAAGTGATTGCGCTTTTGTAAAGTAAGGCTCCCTGAACCACTTGACTGTGCTCTGGTGAACGGATGTATTCTTCTTCTGTGCTCCACTGCCTCATAAACCAGAAAGCGTTTCACTGGATGTCAATTTATAGTACCCCCACAAATGCAGGATGAGTCACCCACAGTTTTTAATCATTTTCTAGAAAAGTACCTGAGAATATCTACAAAACACCATGTCTTTCTTTTTTGCATTGTTGGACCAGATCCTGGAGTATAGTTGATGCACAGCACAAAACACTTAACTGATTTTGACAGCTGGGTCAAGAAATTTAAAAGCAGCCTCACTATTCACTGAGGTTTAAAACTATAAACTTGCACAAACATGATGATAATATACCAACATAAACTCTTATTCATTATTATACTGATTATTCAGTCCTGGCATGATGATGCCATCACAACAATATTTTAGTACAAAGCCTAATTTTGATCCGTTTTCATCTATTTTGATGCAGCTTTTCAAATTAAAAGCCCTCTAACCTTTCAGTGGACAGTACAAGTTCATTATGTGGTGATGAAAAATTTGTTTAGCTGTGATGTATTTTAAAGTATGTTTTTTCATGTTCTTTATCGGTTTATAAATGTAGATGTTATGACAATTCACTGTACATTTTTGGGCCCTGGAGGGACACCAAATTTCTCTTTTGGGTCTTGAGCTTAAAAGGTTTTGGAACCCCCGGACAAAAGGACAAAATACAGAGATATGTTACATGAACTGATGCTCACGTGCAGGGAGATATTGTAGACATCTTGTGTGATTTTTTCTTTTTTCTTTCTACACAGTGACACTGCCAGTCTGAACAGTCTGGGATACTGCCGCATCGAAGGACGCTTAAAAGACATGATCATCCGAGGAGGGGAGAACATCTACCCGGCCGAGATAGAACAATTTCTCTACACACACCCCAAAGTACAGGAGGTGCAGGTGAGACTCAGAACCACTGGAGGGCAGCAAAGATCAGAAATGAGGTCTTCAAACAGTTGACAGCACTTTTTACTTTGCCTCTCCTTGAATGTGTGGACAATTGTTCTTTTTATTGAAAACAAAATGTATTTCATGAGGTAAAATAAAGAAGAAAGATACCTAAAGACATATAGGTGACTTTGACTTTTACTGAAGAAATATTTTAGCAGGATATCTTTACATTTACGCAAATATGACTTTTGGGTATTTTTTACAACACTGATGAAGCATCTCAGGAGGAGTTTAGTGAAGTCTCTGACAACATAGACTTTATTTGATAAGAGAGCTGGGTTTCTATGATGTTAATGTTTGTTCCATGTCTCTGCTTGTTTCCCAGGTGGTTGGAGTGAAAGATGAGAGGCTGGG